>JAMKQA010051985.1:0-12681 GCA_024699735.1 Posidonia australis
CCCCCCCCCCCCCCCCCCCCCCCCCCCCCCCCCCCCCCCCCCCCCCCCCCCCCCCCCCCCCCCCCCCCCCCCCCCCCCCCCACAACTCAACATAAACATGAAGCAAACAAAGCAATCCAGTAGAATATAATCCAAAAAAAATGAATGCAGAATCAAGAGACATATTCAGAATATGTTGCTAGGATAGAATCACAGAATGCAAAATCTGTAGCAAAGCACAAGAAATCAACAGAAAAACTGCAGAAAGCATATATTTACAGAAGTACATACCATTGTGATGCAGAGTATAACGCAGCCAATGCTCAGAAAGGTCAAATAAAGGAGCAAAAAGCAGAGATCTAGCACCGTTTTTCAGAAAGGATGGTGGCATCTCTCGCAGAAATGCGAGTTTATATAGGGAAAACAAAAAGGGGTTTCAACAGAAAAGGAAAACAAACTCGCCATTTTTTAGAGGCGCATCGGAAAGGAGCACCTAGGCGATGCATCTAGGTGGCGCTTGGATTGGCTGCCAATTTCAGCAACACCTCCCCTGAAATTTGGATCTCGCCAAATCGGCGTCATTAATTTAAACCTGCATACAACATACACATAAAACCCTGGGGGGGCACATCACAGAATCTGGATTTTTATTATAATTTCAAAACAGGTTACAATATTCCACTGTTGTTACAAAGCTTTGAAAGAACTACAAAATGTAAGAAAAGCTACTCCTCGTTTGAATCTTCCTCGTCAGATGCCACCTTTTGGAAGTATTCGGCCAAGAGACGGGCGCCTCGTCGGGTGATTCGGTGCGACCACAGAGCAACAGCAGCAGCCTGGGAATGGGGAGCAGAATCACGGACCCTCTGGGTAACCTCGGTATCTGAACGATCCTCCTCAGATGCCTCCATAGTGAAATCCCTGCTACTGGCAACTTTCACCTCCCGAGCTGGGAAGTCTTGTTGCAATATCAAAGTTTTTTTTTCTTGCCACGAGTAAGGAGGGATACCCTTAGATTTAATAGAACAAAAGAACCTATACAAGCATGGTTACGATAACACACGATCAACCAAAAGCAAAAAGCAACAAGGCCCATGGCCCAAAGTCAAAATCGAGACCCAAGATCCACAGGACAAGAACCAAAACAAGTCCAGTGCTCTGGAGCAGCCAGACCCCCGCCAATGGCCTAGCCTAGGCAACCGCAAGCTGAGTCCGCATCCTCAAGCAAAAAAGGCCCCTTGGCCAACATGACCTGAACTCCAGGCCCATCCAACCGCAACGATCAGACCAGAATTAAGCACAGTAGCATGCAACGGGAAGAACGAGTTCCGCCGGCGTTGGCCAGTCTGGGATCAGCATCTGGAAACCTCCTTGAGGATCAAATTGGGGGTTCTCAATCAATGGCCATCCTCAAACATCCTCTTGTTTCTCTCTACCCAAATCCCAGAAATGATGCCAGTGAACATCTTGGCTTTCGGCGCTCCGGCGACTGGTAGCTGTCCCTGAGTCCACTGGTCGATAGCATCCCGGAGAGTATCTTCCGGAGGGAACAAACGAAATCCAGCAAGAGTCCAGACTTGAGATGAAAAGTGGCAGGACCAGAGAAGGTGATCTAGGGTCTCCACTTCTGAGTTGCAAAGGACACACTTGGAGACCACCGCAATGCCTCGCCGCTGCAAGGCATCATGCGTCGGCAGAGCCCTGCGAAGCGCCCTCCAGGTGCAGATGACCTGTCTAGGGATGACCTCCTTATTCCAGATCAAACCAGCCCAGCGAATAATGGCCTGACGTGGTCGTAGGGTATCCTAGGCGGACTTGTAAGAGAACTTGTCTCCTGTTGGCTCCCATATGAATCGGTCTGGTCATCCTAAGATGGGAGTCGCGAGAATGTCCGGCCAGAGGTCATGCATATCCAACGTGGTTGGAGGCGGGAGTTTCCAAATGCCACCCTTAATGAAGCGGCTGACAAGGCAGGCATCTTCACAGCATAGGTCACTAGAGAGCCTGTTGGCAAGTTGGGTGGGGATTTCCCGGTGGTGACCTGCGAGCCACGAGTCCAGGAAGAAGAAGGTGTTTCTTTCGTCTCCGATTTGAAATAGAATAAGAGGTTTAGCGATATCCCTCAGTCTGAGAATACCTCGCCAAGCCCAAGAGGCGGCATTTGGTGGCCGGGCACACCAAATGGAACGTCCCCTGAGGTATTTCTTCCTCATCCACTTAACCCAAAGAGCATCTAGATTGGTTTCCACCTCCCAGAAGAGTTTCAATATCCCTGCTTGGTTGCAGTCGCAAGTACGGTGGATGCCAAGTCCCCCTTCCTTTTTCGGGAGGCATACGGATTTCCAGGAGATGAAAATGCATCTAGCAGGCTCTAGTCCGAACCAAAGGAACCGCATTAAACGACAGTCGAGTTCGCAGTGAATGCTGGCTGGTAGCGTGAAGACAGAGGTCCAATACGTGTGTAGGGCAGCAAGAACTGATAGGATGAGGACAAGCCTTCCCACATAGGAAAGTAGCTTTGCTTGCCAAGATTGCAGTTTGTTATCTACCGCATTGAGCAGGGGGGCTCAGTCAACAGCAGTAAGACGTTTGGAGGTAAGCGGTAGTCCAACGTAACGAACAGGGAGTCAGCCCTCCAGAATCCCGAGATGGGAGACAATCCATCGACGGTGTGCAGCTGGCCCTCCAAAAAAATGGAGCTTTTCTAGTGGTTGATGGTAAGTCCAGATAGAGTGGAGAAATTGTCTAGTAGGGTCTTCAATCCTCTGGCATTCTTCTTGTCGGCTTTTAAGAACAGCATCAGATCTTCAGCAATCGATCTTCTGTGTGGAAGCTGCAAGCTTAAGAAGCTCCGTCAGGATCTGCATGGCAACGACGAACAGGTACGGAGACAGCGGATCGCCTTGGCGCAAGCCATTGGTGGAAGGGAGCCACTTTTACCTAGCGCCAATAGTGACTACAGAGAAGCGGTAGTTCATGCATTCAGAGATCCAACGAGTCCATCTCTCAGAGAATCCCATGTGGCGGAGAGCCACACATATGAAGGGCCGCTGGATCGTGTCGAAGGCCTTCCGGACGTTGAGTTTCAGACACATGTAGCCGATCTTGCGGGATGAGCTCATGCTGTGGCAGAGTTCGTGTGCCAAGAGAATAGAATAACTGATTCTCCTGCCACGAATGAAGGTAGCTTGGTTGAAGTCGATGAGCGTGGGGAGCAGAATGTGCAGCCTGTTTGCCAGAATTTTGGAGAATATTTTGTACATCACATTGCAGAAAGCAATGGGGCGGAAGTCATCAATGGAATCCGGGATCCTCTTCTTGGGAATGAGGCAGAGGAGAGTCTGGTTCACGTTCTTCAGTAGTTTGTTTGATCGGAGGAAGTTGTTAACAGCTCCGAGCAAGTCCTCTTGGATGATAGGCCAAGCGGTGCGGTAAAAATGACCATTGAAACCATCCTCCCTAGGAGCTCGGTTGGAGCTGAGGCATTTAACAACGTCCCGGAGTTCCTCTCTTATGGCCTGGGAGCAGAGAATGTTGTTGTCCTCCGGAGAGATAGCTCCACGGGCGGGAATTTGAGGAAAGTGGGTACTCTCGCAATTGGAGTTGAGTAGGGAGCAGAGCTTCTGAGTGAAAAGGCAGGCAATAGACACACTGTTCGTGACAGTCTCTCCGTCAAGTTTAATGAATCTGATGGTGTTGCGTGCTTGACGGGCTCTAGTAGAGGCATGGAAGAATGTCGTGTTTGCGTCACCCTCCTTGATCCATCTGATTCTGGAATGTTGCCATGCGGTCATTTCTTCCCTCCAGAATAAATCTTTCAGTTGGGTACGGTAGTTGGTTTTAGCTTGGAGGTAAGCAGAGGAGGAGGGATTTTCACTTAGTTTCTCTTGAATTGAGATGAGGGCGCTCTGACAAGAGGCAATTCTGTCCGGGATCCGGCGAAAGGTGCATAAAGCCCAGTGCCGGAGTCGACGATGGAGATTAGCAAGCTTGCTGGTGAAGGCAATGGTGGGATTACCACTAGAACGGTGCCTCCAGGAGTCGGCCACCACCTCGAGGAAGTCCTGGTGGGATGTCCAGTGGTTATTGAAGCTAAAGTGCTTGCGCTGGCTAACGGGCTCGCTCAAGAGGGAGATGACTAGAGGGGAGTGGTCGCTAAGATAGCGAAGACCAGCAAAGGTGCAGCTGCTCTCGAAAGCATCCAGGAACTCTGAGGAGATAAGGGTGCGGTCTAGTCTGCAGGAGATAGGGTTGGATTGTTGGCAATTGCACCAGGTGAATTCCTCGCCAGAGGTGAGCATCTCAAATAGCGTCGCCGTTGCGATGAAGTCGTTGAAATCATCCATGGAAGTTTGGCAACTGCGGCTCCCTCCGTACTTCTCATAGTTGTGGCGGGTGCAGTTGAAATCCCCTGCAAGCAGCCAGAGTAGCGTGGGTCGGAGCGAAGTGAGGCTGGCCCAAAGAAGCCTTCTGGACACCACGTCGTTTGTAGCATAGACCACTGTAAGCATGAAGTGGGGGTAGTGGGGGTAAGAGACTCCCAGCTGCATGAATTGAGTTGTCTGGGATTCCAGAGAGAGATGAACCTTTTCTTTGTTCCAGAGAACAAGAATCCGTCCGAAGTGGTCCGCCAGGTTATTGTCAAGCGAACAAAAAGATCCCCAGTGTTGCTTGCAGATCCTATCGACATTGTGCTTCAGCTTATGCTCCAGGAGACAGATGATGTCGTAATTGCGGCAGCGGGTAAAGTCTCTGATCGCACGAAGCTTACCACCGTCATTCAAACCCTGCACATTCCAATAGAGAATCAACATGCTGACCTTCCCGGGGAGCACTCCGGCAAGTCCGGCTTGTCTGGGGGGAGGTCTCTGCTAGACACTCCTAAGAGTCTCGGATGAATTGTCTTCCGAGTTTGCTGCACTTTTATAATCAGCGCTTCAACATCAATATCAGGGTTGTCTAGCGCCTCAAATGCGTTTGAGCAGGCAGCCTCCCTCACTGAGTGCTTCATGACAAATGGAGTCCCTTTGTTCTTCGAACCTCTCTTGCGGTCGGGAGATGCCCTGGGGGAGTGGTCCTGTTCTATGAAGCTGTCAGATGGGGAAACAACATCTGAGGAGGAGCTTGAGGGGGGGTTCCTTTGCATATTAGATTGCTCAGGGAGGTGAGAGGAGTGAGGATCCTCTCTGGCCTTCCCCAGCCCCCTTGATTGTCAGCTGCACGACAGTGTCAGAAGGCGGGATGTCTGAAGGTTGGACAGAGCAAGTCCCTTGGCCATGCTCGAATGAGTTGCAGAGTGTGCAGGGTTTGGGAGTCCAGTCGTAAGTGACTGTAATCTCTTCTGAAATCCCATCGACCTCCATGAAGGTAGAAGAGGGGAAGCTGAATTGGTCATCGATCTCGACACATACCCAGGCGAAATCCACCCTTGTTCTGGACGCAGTAGCCTCGTCCATGTACAGCGGAGTGCCCAGTGTGCTTGCTGCCCTACTGATTAGCGAAGTGGACCATAATCGTAGAGGCAAGTTTGGAAACTTGACCCATATAGGTAGGGTGGATAGTTTGTCTTTCTCAAACTTGGCTTCTAGCATCCATTTGCGAAGAATCTGTGGCTTCCCTTTGACGGACCATGTGCCACCCTCCAATGCGTGTTCCAGGTCTCTATTGTCTGAGAACTTGAAGAGTAAAAACCCATTGCCCCGGGGGAGAACCTGCAGGTCTCCAGTCATCGCCCAAATGCGTTGGAAGTGTTTAGCAAGTGCAGGAGCAAAGGGCTTAAGGCCAATGAAATAGCCCATCAGTACTCTATTCCAGTTGGAGGCAGCTTTTGCAACTTCCTCAGGCGGGCAGACGACAACCCTGGTGCCATTTTTTGAAAACTGGAGGAAAGAAGCTAAGGGCCCTAGGATGGGCATATTGCGTCCCTGAGCATCTATCAGCCCACGAAATGGGGTTCCCAGTGACGGTTGTGCCACTATTATCTGGGGGAGGCCGTGAACGATGCCAGGATCTCGAGCGAAGCCTGGGAGGCCCAGAGCCATGTCCGCCTCCCCGCCGATTGGTTGCACCGCTTCGACCACCAAGATGGGCATGACGAGACGGCCCGGGATCCTTGTTCCTCCCAGCCTCTGTCGTAGCAGCTTGCAAGGATTCCGGGACGAAGTCGCCCAGAGTACGGCTCGATGGGGATGAAGTAAACTCGGGTTGGTTATCCATCAGGGGCCAACGTCAGCCAGCCACGTGGACTAAGCCAAGCGCATAATCGCGATTAGCCCAACCTGCCAATTCCTATTTTGAAATTCAAAATGCAGGCGAAGGCCCACCAGCGGAGTTGCCCCTGGTTCTAGAGAGAAGTCAGCCTTCTCACTCTAGAAAACCCAGTCTAGCGAGTCATTCATATGGAGGTGGGCAAGACTGATATCAAAGTCTTTTTTAGCAGTTAGAATTGTAAAGGAAAGTAACAAAAAAGACAGAAAAAAGACATGCCTAGATGATGTTACGCCAGCGCTCCTACAAAATAACAGATATGTCAGGCGTGCTTTGAGCTGAAAATGATAATTTGGAAAATAAAAGTCTTACCCTCTTCCGGCGGATATCGGCATAAAAGGTGCCAAAATGTTCTTCAAAGCCCTATGGATTGTGACAAATGTCAGACTTATATAATTCACATATCAGCAATATTAAGTAGAAGTGGTAATCATGTACCTTGGTCCAGTTGAAGGCATACCACATCCCACGCTGGCTATCCCGCACTGCCTCCTCGAATAGGTACGACTTCCCCACACGCCTGTACCAAACCAGATAATCTGTGTAGTTAACTTACCGAAGGACGTGTCTGTCCTGGGAAGCTAGGGTTGTTGCATGCCGGCTTCTAGCAATTGAGCGAGTCGTAGCCGGGCGATCCATATGAGGAGGAGGAGGGGTAGGAATGTAGAACTCGTTCAGGAATTGATGCCACACGCGCCTTGGAAGGAAATAAGCCGACTTCTTCATGCAATAAAACTTCACCTACTTGTCCCTAAGAACGCGGCCAGAGTTCAGAGGAGCCCAGTCAAAGCCATCATATCTCGAGAACGGGCGCAGATGAACATGTTTTGAAGTAAGAAAAATATATAAGCAATCTAAGCAAGCATTAGAGGATACAACATAAAAAGGAAGGAAAACTTACATCCCTGAGTTCAACCAGGTCCAGCAGATACCGGTAGGAATCATAACTATAGACCCCAGCAGCAGCCTGATGTTTAGGCTCGACCAACTGGCAGGGAAGGGGCAGAAGCTCGTCCCGATGGCGGTCGAAACTATGCCCTCTGGTGATATGCTCCATGATACAATACTGGAAATGGTAGATAGAAGTCAGTTATCAAATATTAAGCATAAAGGAATTTTATTTTGAAAAGTAATGAAAGCAAATACTTACAGTCAGCAGAGGGTATAGCCCCACATAAGAGCGGCGCCCAAGCTTAACCACATTGTCAAGCCTGCAGATCAGCCAGGTATAACTAGCGTCGGCCCATTCATAATGATCCAGATTAGTTAAATACACTATCCAATCGGCATGAATGCAGTAAGCAGATGAATCACAGAACATCATGGCTAGAAGATCCAGTAGGAAATGCCTCAGTACAAAGTCTGCCTCCTCGCTGTCAGGCTCGGGGTTAGGCCAGAATTTGTCCCACTCTCTCAGCCATCCTACTGTGATCATGTATTTCCCCCGAGGTGGCTTTGGAGGAACACGGCCCAAATGCGCAGGAGCAAGGTGCATACCGTGAGTGGTCTCACCTATAATCGGCTCGTCACCGAAGGGAAGAGCCGTCAATAGAGCCCACTGATCAGGCAGGACGGTCATCTCTCCGAATGGAAAATGGAAAGTGTGTGTCTCAAACCTCCACCTTTCCACCAAAGCCCTGAAGAAGTTATAATGGCCATGAATGATGGGTATGCGAAGCAAACCTCCAAATGGGGAGCGGTGTAGGAGGAAGTCTTGCAGAAAATCCGGTAGACGATGGAAATGGTCAAGCATCGGGCCCCAGTGACACCGCATGATCCGGTTTGCATCCCCCTCCTGAAATGTCAAGAACAGAATTAATGCCAAGTCAAGAGCAATTAAAGCTTGTTAAAGCAGGAAGATTACCCCAAAATCTGGACCCTCACAGATGTGATGGTCCCTTAGCAGCCGCCCCTCAAAATTGCCGGACTCTTGAAAATGCATTAGTCAGATAAAACACCAGATTTATATGCACATTTACTTCCAGTTTGGGCTTACCTCAGCAGTGACAGTAGGAGTCGAGCTGCTAGAGGCACGTGACCTCGAAGAACTACCTCGCTAGCGGGGGCAAGAGCTAGACGACGTATCTCGGGAAGGCTGTGGGGTTCCCTCCTCTGGAACCGGGTCATCCGATAATGGGGGCAAAGACCAAATTAAAGTAAAATGGCAACAACAAGCATGGTAAACGCAAAATGTTTAAGCCCGAAGTCAAAGTCAGGTATTGCATTACAGGCAAAGGCGAAGGCATAGCATTTAAATAAAGCACTATGGCATATGGTGATAGAAACGTGGGTAAAACAAGCATGTAATTACAACTTAGCATTGCGGAAAGAAGCTCAACACTTAGGAAAAGCAAGTGGTTACATGAAAATATAAAGAGTTATGATGCACTGTTGATGTTCTTGCTATTTGTATTTACAAGGTGGGACATGCAATTGTTGTTATGAAGGATTGGACATGAAATGTTCTGTGCCCATGTATGCTACCATTTTACTCAAGCCTGGTTCAACAAATAAATGATTTAAAATGGCCAATTTGATTCAAAGCAACTTATGATTAAACTCAGAAAATGGAATCACATTTCAAATGGCAAAGGAAAGTAGCATGGCATTCAGTCAATATATAGCAAAACCTTTTTGAACCCAAGCCTTGAACCACTATTCAATCCACCAAAAAATAAAACAAAAAAAGGAAACCATCACCCAAATCACCACTTCAGCTTGCCACCAGCACACGACCAACATTCCATTATCACGGCCCGTTCCACCTCCACCATCACATGGTTGACCCATCACCGCCACACAGCCATCCTACCACCACTATCAGCCATCACCTCCAACCACAACTGCAAGCCATAGCCCTAGCCCACCAGAGCATCGTCGATGACAAACCAGCAACTCGCATCATCACTCTAGCCCGCCACCATCTCATGGCCACTCCACATTCCCAGCCAACGGCCGTAGCCACCAACCCGTGCCTTCACACCAAACCCATCACCCCGCAGCCACGAACCACTGGAATCACCCACGCCCACCGGAACCCATGAGCCGCCGGCCATCCAAGCAAGAAGCAAGCAAAAAACTCTAGCACAAAGCAAAAATACAAGAGGGGAGCTCGAGATTACCTCCACCGGCGAACCCCTGTCCAGCCAGTCTTGAAGGGTCCGGTCCATCTCCGCTGCAACTAGCCGCCGATCCTCGCCGCACCTCGCCGACGTGCCTCACGCCTGCACCAGCCGAGAGCACCCCATCGGCGCACCTCCTGCGTGCTGCTGCCGTAAGAGGATCAGAGGGGTGGAGAAAGTGGAGAGATGAAGAGAAGAGAAGGGGAAGAGGAATGGGTTTTCGTACGAGGAAAGGGAGTAAGGAGGAAGAAGAAGAGGCGTGCCCTTTGAAAGAAAAAGGAAGATTTCTTTTCACAAAATATATGTATGCATGTAAGTGTTGCTTCGGAGATATGAAGTCAAGCAAAATAATAGCAGAACCTTGGGAAAAGCCAGGCAGCACAAGCACCCTTGCAGTTCCAGTAAGCAGGGAGAAATGAAAACATATTCCTTGACGGTAATGGCAGTTATCCAATGGGACCCACTTGTAAAATAAGTCAAGGCTCAAAATGCAAAACAATAGTGGAAATTGTATTTCAGCCCCTAGCACTTCACAGCTTACACTCCAAGAGTAGAATATACAATGTCAAGCACATGGCCCACAAAATGCACCAGATGGGGTAATTTACAGAAAAACCCCTACGTTTCGTAAATTTGCAGATTAGTCCACAAAGGATGTGGGAAGTTTAATTTGAAGCAGACATTTGTTGATATATAGTAGAATTTCAAATGTCACAGCACAATGGTAATACAGTAATCAGAAGGCTGTCATGATTAGGCACTTTGCAATAAAGCCCTCAAGTTTTGGATATTTGCAAATAAGTCCTCACCTTTTGCAAACAATGCCACATTCGGTCAAAGATTCTAGCAAGAAGAGATTGTACATGCATCTTAACAAGAATGTCAGTTTCTACACCGCAGCGTCAGCAGCCAACATATTTGGCGGTTTTCATTCCTAGGGGACAATCTAGGGATCATCGCTTTGTTTTTCAGGATCTCCTTCCAAGCGAATTCTACCCCTTTTGGATTTTCGCGGGTGCAAAATCTAGCTTCTTGACTTTGACCGGGCGGTCAATGTCGTTTGCCCTATTGGATTTTCGCGGGCACGGAATCCAGCCTATTCACTTTGACCGGGCAGTCAATGTCATTTGCCCCTCTTGGATTTTCATGGGCGCGGAATCCAGCCTGTTGACTTTGACCAGACGGTCAATGTTATTTGCCCCTTTTGGATTTTCGCGGGCGCAGAATCCAACATGTTGACTTTGATCGGGCGGTCAACGTCATTTGCCCCTCTTGGATTTTCGCTGGCGTGAAATCCAGCTTGCTGATCTTGACCGGGCGGTCAAGGTCATGTGCCCCTTTTGGATTTTCGTGGGCGCGAAATCCAGTTTGCTGATCTTTGACGGGGCGGTCAAGGTCCTTTCCCTCTTTTAGATTTTCACAGGAGCGAAATCCAACTGGCTGGCTTTGATCGGGCGGTCAAATGTCCTTTGCCTCTCCTGGACATTCACGGGCGCGGAATCTAGCTGGTTGACATTGATCGGGCAGTCAAAGTCCTTGGTTTCTCGGATTTCCTTGGGCAGGAAATCCTGTGGCTTGACCTTTTGACCAGAATTCCTGTAACCAAATCGATGACAGCCTAGAGGATTTTGACGCGAAAGGCCAAAATACATGAGGGACGGCAAAGTCATGGCAAAAAAGCAATAAAATAAAAATGCAAATGCAGGAGTTGCCACCTAGTCTATTAAAAGGGAAGACGAGAAAAATCATATAAAACACGCAAATCATGCAATGGAAAAGAAGGTCATAAACCAGAAATAGGTAAGGATCCCTGTTACGCACGAGGAAGGTATTAGGCACCCTCGTGCGCCCGTTAAATCGGTCTTCAATTGGTTTCTCATCTGCTTATGAAATGTCGGCTTTTCAGCCTTTACTGTACGCCCGAGGGCGATATGCCATGCCATGCTATGTGAGAATGGTGTCTTATGCTAAAATATGGGTGCATGGAGTGTAGGGTCTGTCCTAATGCTCAGAAGTATCACTCGTATGTCGGGTCAAATGTCGATGCATAGTCATTGCATGAATAAAATCAAAGATATATCAATTTCAAGTGATCTTTCATCCTTGCTTTGCTATATGCCAAATGCAATGTAACATGCATAAAAATGGTTAAAAGCAGAGCTATGCCTTCCTGATATATCAAGGAAGAAAACTAGGAAAAATCCAGAAGCAAATCATGTCGAGAAAGCATGCTAAAAACCATACGAAAACCTACTGCGTGCTACTGAAAATAGGCTGATGCGCCTGTTTGGTGCGCCAAACTGGTGCTCCAGTCTGGTGTGCCACCTAGGTGCTCCTATGTGGGCCTGAAATCAATGTAGTGCCAAAATCACATCAGAATGCATTCTGGAAAGGTATGCAATGCAAAATCCTTCGCAAAACTTGGAAAATATGCCTTAAAAGTGAAAGTAATGCAAGTGCAATGACTTGTGGACCTTGTGCTCAAAGGCTGGTAGCTTCACACAAGATCACACTTTATGCATGCTAAATGAAGGATGCAGGATTGAACCATGCCACTAGATCATGGGCTGATGCACAAGGCTCTCCATGTAGGAGTAAAGTGCAACCAGCCTACCAGATCCTGACCAAGGACTGATTATCCAAAGGGAGAAAACAACTAGAAAATAATCTTGCTTTAAACTGAAAACATGCATGCAAAACCATGGAATATCAAAGGAGTAGTAATAGAATCAGGCTCATAATCATTCAGAAAACCATGCAAACAGGTATGCAAAAGTGAATGTTTTGCTCTCTGACCAGTCTAGTGCTCCTGAATGGGGTGCCAGAGTTGTGCGCTGGAGAGGTGCACCACTCTGGTGCGCCATATAGGTGCTCCCCAGAAAATCTGGATCCGACTGCAATCTGATCCAGAATCTGAACCAGAATAGAGATGAGTGATCTATACTAATGCAGGTTGATTCATGCGGATGCTAAAAAAAAACTAGTTAGGATGCATATGATCAAAGCCATCTTATTATCATTTGATTAAAAAACAAGATGATTTAATGGGTTCATGGTAGGAACGCATACAAAAATGCAAAAGGGACAAACCTGATACAAGTAGACCCAATAAAACATAACTCATGTAGGCGATATAGTGCAAATTTTTATGCTAGAAATAAAGTAAACATGCTTGCAAAAAAAAATGTATATTTGCAAGGAGAGCATCTTGCAATGAGGATAAGTAAATTCATCATAGAAACCTCATGAAAATACAGATAAATCAGACCATACATGTGGAATTTCTAGCATGCTTTATTTCATTGCAAAAGAA
>JAMKQA010051986.1:0-11898 GCA_024699735.1 Posidonia australis
GGCTTGTGTGGGCCCCCATGGGCCCAAATGGGTTTAGGTGGGTCCAAATGGACCAAATGGGCCCAATCAAGTTGAATGAGAGTCAAATGGGCCTAGAATGGGCTTGTGGACCCAAATGGGCTCAACTAAGGCTTAATGGGCCTAATTGGGTTTCCATGAATTAAATGGCCTAATGAGAGTTTGTGGGCCCAAATGGGCTCAACCAAGGTTCAAGCTCAGCCACCAGATCCTCATCCTGCAAAATTGGAAATAACTGGGGTGTCTACAGCAATATAAATGAATATATGATTTCACATTTTTGTCAGAATTGCACCCTATGTGGGAATTTTGCACAGTAGACCTTAAGTTTTCAAAAAATTACCACAAGTGTAATTTTCACACATGTCACACCACATAGCCACATTTTCTTTAAATTTTATATCCTAGCATCTAGATGAGACTTTTTGAGCACATTTTTACCATGATTCTCTCCTTTTTATGAATTTTGCACATTAGACCTTGAGTTTTCAAGAAATTATCTAAGTACAATTCTCACACACCCTAGTGCCACATTTTTTTTCTTTGATCATATGCACACTAGGATAGAAATCTCTGAATGTATTTTAATCCTGGTTTTCACCCCTTTTAATGAATTTTGCGTTTTGGTCCTTGTACTTATCTCTTATTGTGTTTACATTATTTTGTTGATTTTAAGACCTTGTCTTCTACATGTTTTCATGAAAACAACATTTTCCTGACATTTTGCATACATTCTGGCATACCTTGGACCATGCATTATCCTCGTTCATGCATTTATCAAATTTGACCATTGAAATGACCAAATTGCCCTTGTGTCATCAATTCATGCAAATACATGTAAGTTATTGCACCAAGTCATGCATAATCTCTACCCAAAGCATTCCTTAGCATCTTTTACCTATTTAGGTACATTTTCATGCATTCGACATAGTTTTTGTTGTCTTTGCACTTCAATCCATCCTTTTTAAATAAGTTTGTATTTGATGCATTCTTTCATTGATTTTTCTCCTACCTGGCTTTGGATTCCTTCATCTGATATTCGATTTGATTATCTTTATTCCATATTTTTGGTTTTTTTGATTTGATTTGGATTTCATCGCCCGAAGGCGTACATTAACAGACTTGATGGCTGACATTGGCTCCATCACGGATTATTTTCCCTTTTTGATTTTTATGACTTTTTCCATGATTTTGATGACTCAGGTTGACCCCACTTTCTATCTTTTTAACCTCAGTATGGCTTTTTTGGACCATTCTTTACAAAAACATTGTCATTTTATGTGATTTTCTTCTCATCTCACCATTTGCCTATTTTATGTAGATTTCTTTGCAAATTTTCCAATTGGATTTCTATGGTGTTTTATACACTTGTAATGATTTCGGTTTGTTGTATTTTTGATCCCCTTGACATCAGTATGCTTTTCTGAACCATTCTTTACAAAAACATCGTCATTTTATGTGAATTTCTTCACATGTCACAGTTTTCCTATTTTATGCGGACTTCTTTGCAGTTTTCCCATCTTAATCTCTACGATGCTTTCTTTGATTCTGACGATCTGAGTTTGTTGCATTTTTGACATTTTTGAGACCTGTATGATTTCCCAAGTGTTTCTAGACAAAAACCTCATCATTTCATGTGATTTTCTTTGTTGTGCCATACTTTGTGATTTCATCATTTCATGTGGACTTCTTTGCAGTTTTCGCGTACCCTCTTACACATCCATCCAGTCTTGTCTTGGAATCCATATTAGCATGTTTAGAGCATGATTTAGGCTTAGTAAGCATTCACCTAGCCTCTAGCAAGAGGATTAGACTAGAAAGACCATGTTTCTAGGGCATACGGGGATGCCTAACACCTTCCCCGTGCATAATAGGAATCCTTACCCATCCTCTGGTTAGCATACGTTTGGCCTTCATATTTGCATCTCATTCATTCATTGATTGTGATTTGTTTGTGGTTTTCCTCGTCTGTCCCTTAAAAGACTAGGTGGCAACTCCTTGTCTTCCCGTTTTTATCCCATCTTGCATCTTCACCATCTTGGCATGGCTGTGGCCTCCTCCCTCTGGTGCGACCTCGCACCGGATCTCTCGGGCCAGGCACAGTCACAACTGGAATGATAATGTCATGCTGTATCACCCTCAAGATTTGGAATGCGAATGACACCTGCTATGAAAAAAGGAGAAGACCTCGATTCACGAGACACTACTCGGACTTCTAGGCTGTGGGTGGCTTTCTAGAATGGATAATTCAGTAGTTTAGGCTCTATGCTAATCTCATGGGGACTTAAACCTTTTTTTTTTTTTTGGCTCATTTCTTTTCTCCCACTTAGGCTTGTAGGCTCGCTCTAACCCTTGCTTGGGGGTAATAGGCATTCAGATTTGGATGGGGCTATTGTAATTTTGTGCGAGGGGTGGCTAGTCCCTTTAGTCATTTGGATTCTTTGGATGCTTGCTTCGACTTCTCCCCAAGGTAAGTGATAGGGGCAGAATTGGCCTACTTGCCTCTCTCTTTTAGGGCTAACTTCTTTCTATGACTTCTGTCTCCTTATTTCTTTTGTGCCCTTGTGGATATGATTTTTTTACGTTTGGCGCACACTCATGCTCGCTCCCAATATTTTATCTCCCTCTAAAGGTATAAGTCCCTATGAGAGTTTGGTCACTTCGCCTAACCATGGTTGGGTGATGGCTCCTTCGCTCACTAGAGTGTCGAGGTAGTAACAACTGAAGAGGTATAGACACTTTTCATGCAGGCTAGCTATTCCGATTTTCGTCATCAGGATATGATGTTAATGCATTTATGCATAGATGCAAACAGTTATTAATATGCTTAAGTTATTGATGTGCACGAAAGCAAAAGAGCAAATGTTGTGGATTAGCTACGTATGGATTACCTTTTATTGTAGAAACATGTGTGCATGATGGAGTGGTGGACAATGCATGATGTGCGAAAGGATACTTTGCAAGGCGAGGATACACACCCTCTGCTCATTGGTAGTATTTCTTTAGATAACATGTGTTGGTTGGCTTAGATAGCTCGACGTTGTCCATGTCTTCGAGAATTGCTGCACCTCCCAAATAGACTTGCTTGATGATATAGGGGCCATGCCAGTTAGTTCGGAATTTGCCTCGACCATTAGATAGATGTTTGGTCTGCAAAACCAGATTACCTGGTGTGAATTTGGCATCACTGGATCATTGTCGTGAGGCTGAAATTCAGGTGTTTCACTATTTTCATCCATGTCATCATCCTCTTCTTCATAAGTGATGAGCACTGATAATGGTCACACTGACTTTGGTGTTCTTATATCTACTTTGCGCGACCTCTAACTCTTTGACCATGGGGTCTGCTGACTGGCTGGGTTGTTCTTTTCATCGGTTCCTGATAATACTTTTTGATTTTTTAAGTTTTCTGATTTTTTTGTATTTTTTTGGGTTTTTTATTTTTTTGTATTTTCTAGGGTATGTACAAAGGGTGCGATTGACTAGCGGTTGTCCTGCTGTTGACTGATAGGGATGATGCCACCTGGCTTTCCTCTTGAGCTTAACTCAGGGACTTTTTATTTGATTTGGCTGGGTGTACCATGTATACCCACCTCCCAGCTCCAAAGAGATTAACTCTAATGGTCTAGTGGGTTCTGGTTGTGACTCAACCAGGACCATGATGGATGAGTGGTTCGGTTGTTGGTGGAAGGTTGCTGGCTTTGATTATAAGGCCTTAGCCTTTCCTTTTCTCAGCCAGTGATGCTCATTACGCCTTTGACCCATACTGACAACTACTCTTGAAACAACAGCTCTAGGTCACTGGCCTAGTCACCCAACTGGATTGCCTTGCTAGCTGTTTCGTCTTCTTTGGTAGCGCAATTAGGATACTAGATGGCACTATGCTTTGCCGCTGGCTCATCTAGACTATGGACCTCTACTGACTGGATCTGAGACCGTTGTATGTGATGCCCAAGATCGACTAACTGCACTGAATGTTCTGCTGATGCAACTACTTGTAGGACTATCACTGCGGGGCTCATTGTTAGGGATGTGGCTGATGCTGTCAATATGGTTGTAGGTGGTTAAGGCGGTGGCTACACAATCCGACATCGGCTCTTCTTTGTAGTGGCCTGGCTCTGATTGGGATCAAGTATCCCTACACTGACAAAGTTAGTGAGGTCTGATGGAATAAGATGTTTTTGTGCCTCCTGGCATGCGAATATCAGTCTTTGTGCAACTGCCACTCGTATCATAGTCCCTCGAACTCTCGCCTTTCCTCTTCCTAGATGGACTCGGACAATCCCTGGCCATGTCGTTGAGTGGTGTTCCTTTCTTGTACCCCCATTTGCAACACATGTTTTCGATCATTTGAAGGAAATTACTGTGAATGGTCAGGTAGTTGACACGCTCGAGAGCTGGAATGTAATTAACAGGCTCAAAACAATTGACCCGGAACATGACATCGGATGGCTTGGGGTCGAAATGAACGGTCTGGAGCGAGATAGCAGAGATCGACTCAACCTTTTCTTTGTCAAGATCTTCTACCATGACAACAACTACGTCGTTACCCCAACGAAACTTAACCATACGATGGAGGGTCGAGGGGATCACCTGATACTTGTGCAACCAAGGGCACCCAAGCAGAAGATTGAAAGAGGACTCCAAATCCACAATATAGAACTCGACATCGAAGACTACAGGCCCTATGGTGAGAGGAATAACCACATCCCTAGTCTGTCGTGATGCATGTTATTGATAGCCGTCATTTCCTTTGTAGCTAGTATGATATCCTCGGCTTTGAATTCGATTTTGTTTGTTATGCGCAAAGGGCAGATATTTAGGCCCATGCTGTTATCAACCAAGGTGAAAGAAATTCAGTTGCTCTGATATTGCGCTATAATGAAACAGGGCTGGTTGTAGTTGCTCCTGTTGGAGGCAATTCCTCGCTGGAGAAAGAAATGACGTGAGGCTCTATGATCATGCCCACCATATTTTCAAGAGTGGACAGTTTTATGGTGGGAGAGACGTAAGAAGCCTGAAAGACCCTGAGGAAGGCCTCTCGATATTTGGAAGAAGTATGGATGAGATCCCAAATAGAGATGTCAGCCTTGACCTTCTTCAGTTGAGATGTGATGTCGATAGAGGGCTGCTCCTGCCTGGTTGAAGTGATAGGGACTGAACAAGGGGCCATCCTAAAGGGTTGAGAAGTTGGCTGGTGAAGAGAAGACACTGAACGATTAGGCTGGGTTGTTGGCGCTGGCGGCCTATACACTCTCCTTGACCTAGTGACCTCTGTGCACATCTCTATGGCATAATCATAGGGTACACGGTGGGTGTCTCTCGTTAGGTTGTCGACAAGAAGGGTATGTGCTACCAAATCCAATGGTGCCTTTATCAGGCTAATTGAGAGGTGGTTTGGCTGGATAGGATGGGTAGGATGAATAGGTGTGGATCGGGTGAGTAGGCTAATGGGTGCCCCAAACTGCACTGTTGATGATGCAGCAATACACTCTGACCTTACAGTCAGGCATATCATGTGGATTGCTGACTCAGAACCAACACGACTCAAACGATAAAGACGAGTAGGGAATGGCTCATCAATGGTATGAATCAGATCAGAGGGGTCCACTACAGATGTCATAGACTTAGAAGCAGAAAGGAAATGGATTCCTAAGGCCCTAGCGCCTGCTGAGTTGTTATGTGCAAGCATGGGCTGGTTGACAATGTTGGGATAGGCCGGTGGTGCTTGTGCCCGTGGAAGTGGTGGTGTTGGTGTAGTGTGTGCGTCCTGGGTGTCAATGACGATGACCTTACAGTCAATCAAGTCCTAAATGGTATTCCAAAGAGCCATGCAATTATTCGTTGAATGACCTGCACGGCGATGGAAATTGCAGTGGAGGTTCTTATTGTACCGTGCTAGAAGAGGGCTCGATAGGGGACAGACCTCTAGAAGGTTCAAGAGTGACACCACCTTGGGGAGGACGGCACTCAGCGGCTCAACAAGTGGGATGTACTGTCGTGTAGGACGCTGAGGTCGTCTCTGACCTACGCAGGGTCCTTACTGGATCGATGCCGCAGGATACACCGGCTGAGCGATGGTAGTGATTTGTGGCATGCGTGGTGCCCTAGGTGCAAATGCATAGACTAATTGATTTGGGCTTGGTTGGTTCACCACAATGACAGGCATGGGGGTTGACCCTACATACACGACGGTAGGCTTGGGAGGATCCCTCCTCTTAGGGTAATTGGGGCCAGCACCGTTACGAGTGTTGCTGCTCACATGGTGATCCGGAGAGGTGGCTTGCTTGGCAAAGGTGATGAGTGCAGGAAAGCTACTGCTGTGAAGGGAGCTCTTTACACGTGTACCTGCCCGAATCAAAGATTCAAAGGTAGTGACAAGCTGAATGCTCAACAGAGCCCCCAAATCTGGCTACGTGCCTCGAATAACAATTCCTATAGACTCATTATCGAAGGGTCTATCTCTCACTTGTGATGTTAGGGCATGCCAGCGACCGACGTACTCCCTAAACGGCCCGTGGGGTTTCTGTCTTGTGGTGACAAGGTCCTCCTTCTTTGGGACCAAGTCGAGATTAAAAGCATATTGGTCCATGAATGCCTGTGAGAGGTCGTTCCAAGTCTTGATCGAGCCCATGTCAAGCGACATGAACCATTTGAGGGATGGACTAGTTAGACTCTTCTAGAAAAGGTGGATTAGTAGCCTCTTGTCAGCTAAGAGCTGAGTGAGGTCTCCGCAATATGCCCTAAGGTGTGAAATGGGGCAACCCTTAGTGTTATACTTTTCAAAGTCCGGGATTTGGAAGTGTGGTGGGAGTGTCACCTTTGGGAAATAGTAGAGGTCTCAGAATCCGTAGGGTTGGTGGTTGCCTCCCTGCACTTGTCGAAGTGCTCTCTCAAGATCACCCACCCTAGCGTGGAGAGTATTTGGAGTTGCTATCGACGAGGGTGATGCAGTAGGGGGAACGGTCGCATATGTTGTGTGGGTCGCACCTAAGTGCTCCTCCAAGTCCACCATCATGCCTCCTAGTGTTGTGGTATGATGGCCAGCATATCCGTTCATGAGTGCTGAATGTGGTTGTGAGAATGAAGGTACCTGAACCTAATGATGTGTGGGAGGAGGATGAGCAGAAAGCTGTGTAGCAAGAGGTGTTGAATGTGGGAGTAGTAGCTGCTGTTGCAGTACGGTGCTAGGCTACAGGCTCTGTGGATGCTGTACTCCAACCAACCTAAGGGGTTGGCCACCAGATGCTGGAGTAGAATGTTGTGCGGTGTGGTGGTGTGTTTGAGGTAGTGGTGTCACCCCTAACGTGGGAGCTGTAAGGAGTTGAGGTGGTGATGTAGAAGGTGAGGCCTGAAACACTAGAGTAGGCTACCAGGGAACCTCAGGAATGGTGGGGTCCATAGCTGACAGGATAGCAAAGGCCATGCCCTCGATATTCTAGGCGAGGGCCAACAGATATTCTACCTATGCGGTAGGTGATCCCTTAGGGACTATCTGGGCTTGATTATCCATTTTACTTGTAAACCATGCAATTAATTGTAATATTGTATAAATGATTTATTAATGGATAATCTGTTGTTTCTGGTGATTGTGTGAGCTTGTGATTGGCTTTCTGTACTCCTGCTTGTGATTTGGGACCAATGCCGGGTCCAGTTTGAGGATGCACAGTTGCCTCGATTTGCGTGCTTATCTTTTCTCCTTTTCTTCCCTTCTTTTCCTCTCCCTCTCTCTTTTTCCCTCCCCCCGGGAATACGTCTTCTTCTTCTTCTTCTTCTTCCTCCTCTCCCCCACCCACACCCGTGCCACCAACGACACCAGCCCGTGCCTCCTCGTCCCCTCCGATAGGATGGATGGTCAATGTCATGTGGGAGGAGGAGGGGATAAAGAGGAGAGGAGATTGAGTGGAGGAGGAGGTTGTGAAGACGGAGACGAGCTGGGAAGAAAAAAAAGACGAAGAATGAGCGTCCGTTGGTGGCCGAGGATTGCCGAGGTTTCATTGGGGTAGGAGGAGCTTGCAGGAGTAGGGGGAGGTTCGCCAAAAGAGGTACGCGATCCCCTCCTTTCCCTCTGTTCTGTGTTCCCTTGAAAATGGGTTAAATGCATGAAATCGGTGTAAAATGCATGTAAAATCATAGAAAAATAGTAGGAATGATGGAAATGTGATTAATGATGAGAATGTGTAGAGATCATGCTAGGTTGTATGAATTTAGTGGGTTTTGGTAGGAATTGCCATACGTGTTTTAAGGTTTAAAACCATGAGCATGTTCTCTTTGAGAATTTATATCTCGATGTGTGTTAATGGATTAATGAATGGTTTGTGGGGTATTGATGTAGACTCAAGGGTCTACACCCTATGATTTACTCACATTTTATAATGTGTGTTTTGGGGGTCTGCTAGAGGCTCCCAGTTTCGGTGAACTCAAGGCTTGAAACAGGGGAGGTGCCCTGGTTTCGGGCAATTTCAGCATGCCGAACAGGGTTCAGTATACCGAATCTCTATCAGATTAAGCCAGGATACTTGGTTTCGATAGGTCGAAATCACTTGGTGGACCGAATCAAGGAATTTCGGTATACCAAACATTTTTGGTATACCGAACCAGGGATTTTTGGTATACCAAACCTGAAATTCGGTCTACCGATTTTAGCTTGGCCCTGATATATATAAATGTGATTATAAAATGAATAAGGAAAGAATGTGATTTTGAGAAATAAAAAGAAATGTGGTTTGTCTAGGATTGGACTTATGAATGGTCCTAAAATCCTAGAACAAGGCAAGAATTTTATTTTAACTAGTTCCCAGTCAGTATTTATGATTTTGGTTTTGAGCTCGAAAGGCATTGTGTTTAAAATATGAGTTTTAAAAGTGATTTTGGTTTTGGGAAGAAATCCTAAGTATTGAAAAAGGACATGTTTTGGAATGAATTTCAAAATGTTTTGAAAAGAAAAGAAAGACGGATTTTGAAAAGAGGTTGGATTTGGGATTAAATTCCCAAGTGATTTCAACAAAGAGAAAAAGGGAATGATGTTTTAAAAGGAAAAGTGGATTTTCAAAAGAAAACCATACTTTGAAAATTAAAAAGCTGAGTTTTATAGTGTTACATAGATTTTGTGGTCTGTGTGTTTCGGGCACGTACTGGGTGACTTAGATGTCACTCACGCATGCTTGTTTGGTTTCCAAGTGCAGATTGTGTGTAGTCGAGTTCCAATGCCAGAGTCGGAGCCTCTAGCCGCATGTTGTTTCCTAGAGGTGAGCCTTAGTTACAGTTATTTAATTTTACTGTAATTAGTGTAATTTTGCTTATGATATTATGGCTTAGGTAACGTGCCTAGGTTTGAGGCATTATAGGGACAGTGAGGGGTGGCATAGTAAAAGGCCCAGATGCCAAAGACGGAACAGATACAGATTGCCCTTGAGGCAAGGAACCTACAAGGGATGTTGCCACAGTAGACCAAATGCTAAAAGAGAAATGGTCCTGAGGGAGCGAGGTCGTCAGTGATACATCTAGAACTTGAGCAATGGTCACTGAGATAGACTTAGTGCTTGGCTCCAAACCGACTAAGGTCTGTGGATGTCCTATGATATGGGAGACAAAACCTCCGTGAGGCACGAAGGGGACAGAGTGAACAACTGAAGTCACAGTAAAGGTAGGAGGGACCGAAAATGGAGTGCCCTCCTGAGCAACAATGGTGGAGAGAGGCTCGCTGGCACACTGGGCTATGGTTGACCAGGAACGGGTGTGAATGGGACTGCTGTGGCAAATGAGGGGATGAATCCTAAAACGAGCTATTGTCAAAGTGATAACTAGCCGAGAAAAGTTGATCAATCAACGAAGTGTCACAAATAGGTGAATTGTAACATCTGCGCCTGGTTTTTTCCATTTAATATAAACCATGGAATTTCTTGTAATTATTTGTGTATGGTTTATTAATGGTAAATCCAGTTTGTGTTTGTTGGCTGTGGGCTCCCTCTGTGTTTTGTGCCCCTGGTTTCTCCCCTGTGGTGTGTTTTCTTTGGCTAGTGGGTTGGTTCTGCATTAGGACCCGTGTTTGTGGTGGACCCATTTGGGCTTGGGCTTGGACCCAGTCAAGAGCTAGTTGTGCTGTGCCCTTATTCCCGTCTTCTCCACGCCCGTGATGGATCTAGCGATCTCGTGAAACCTGACGGGGGGAGAGCTGCTCGTTCCGTCCCCTCCGTCCAGAGCTACTCGTAGCTAGTGGACACCGGCAGGATTTCGGAATGGCAGGCGTCGGGGGTGTTAAGAGGAGGTGTGCGGCATGGGGGAGAAGCAGAGAGACCAGAGAGAGGGCGAGAGGGAGTGTGGTGGCTTTGGAGGAGTCGCGTGTCGGAGGAGCTCACGCGAGTGTGGGGAAGGCTGGTGCCGTGCACTGCCGGTGTTGGAGGGCACGCGAGGCTCGTCGAAGCCAGGTGCGCGTTTCCCTACTATTTCTCTACCATTTCCCCTTCTGTCTTCCTCCTTTAGTTGAGGCATGTTTAGGTTAAAAGACAGAATCATGGTTAGATTAATGCTACAAAAATCATGAAAAATATGGAAATGTTGGGAATGTGTTGAATCATGTGTTTGTGGTCACATGATGCCGATTCGTGGCTAATTTTATGAGATTTTGCTAGTTAATGTGAAGCATGCTATAGTTGTGTTGAATGAGTCTTGTGCCTTTGTGATTTTCCATAGAACAACATGTTTAATGGAATCTTGTTTTGATTGAGGGGTCTTGGAGTAGACTTGAAGGTCTACACCCCATGTTTTACTCGTAATTTTTGTGGCATGTATGGGGGGTTGTAACCATGCCGACGGGGGTGGCCCACACGGATAGGTGGTATGTGTGCCACAGGACACTGCGCCTGTTTGGTGCGCCAGACTGGTGTGTCAGTCTGGAGCGCCACCTATGTGCATCTAGGTGGGCCAGTAATGTATGCAGAGGCAAAAATAGAAAAGCCAAGCAAAGCAAAACATCCGAGGGCGTACTCTGGAAAAGCATGCATCAGAAACCATTCTGGAGAAAACTTGGGAAATATGCCTTGAAAGAGTTAAAATATCTTAATGCAATGCAATGGCCTTGAGCTCAAGGGCCTGAAGCCTCACACAAGATCAAAATCTATGTGAACTAGATGCAAAAAACATGATTCAGCCAAGCCTCTGGATCATGGACTGATACACATGATTCTCTCAATGGAGTAGGGTGCAATTAGTTTACCAGATTCAGCCCGGAGCTGAATAACAAAGCAGAGAAAACAACTGGAAAATGGTTTGATTGAAAGCTGAAAACATGCAGGTGGCATCTTGGCAAACCAGAGAATCAGTCAGGAAGAAACAAGCTTAAAACTCTGCGATAAAGCCATGCAAGTATGCTGCTAAATGCGAGTGCTTCAATCTCTAACCAGTCTGGCGCGCCTACTAAGTGCGCCAGATCAGTGCGTGGGTTAGGTGCGACAGGGATGTGCGCCCCAGGGATTCTGGATCAGACTGTGACCTGATCCAGAACCCACCCAACAGAGATACAAGGGAAATCTATGCAAGTGCTAAAAGGCTTATGCCATGGTAAAACTGGGAAACATGCTGCAAGTGCAAAGATCAAGAATCACCATGAAAACAGAGCATTTGAAACCAAGGCAAGTGAATGGGTTCATGCATAAAAATGTGTGAAATACTTAAGAACAAGCATGATCTGGGTAAAACAAAACAAAACATGTGCAGATGTTGATCAAATGTGCATGCTTCTACGTGCAAGAGCATACATGATGCATGGTAAAAATGTTCAACATGGAACAACAACATATGCAGATTACATGTTAGAAATGCCAATGTAGATTAACATGGAGATTATTTGCATAGAAAATATGATCATGATATCATGAAAAA
>JAMKQA010051987.1:0-12969 GCA_024699735.1 Posidonia australis
ACTGATAAAAAGCCAGGGTGTAGTTGGGAGTTCAAGAAGAACCTCCAAATTTTCCTAGCAAAAGAACAATGAAGAAACAAATGTGTATTACTTTCAATACTTACAGAGCAAAAAATACATACTGGGGATCCAGTCCATGCTCTTTTCAATAAGTTTTCTTTTGTTAAGTTCCTATTTTGAATGACTAACCATGCAAATAACTTAACTTTTAGGGGGGATTGACTTTTCCAAATACTTTTAAAAAAGACATTGCGCAATCCTCCATCATTTATAAGAGTATATGCAGCTTTCACTGTGAAGGTATTAGTGGGAGTCCAATGAAATTCATCCTCACTAGAGTTTAAAGATAAAGACTGCATAATAGCAACAAAACCTTCCAACTGTAATTGAAGCAAGTTGGAATTGCAGGTATCACAATGGAATGCCTGAAACAATCTGTTGAAGTCCCTATCAAAACAGATGCATAGTTCTCTTGATTGATGCTTTTTAAAATCTAGCAATAGTATATAATTCAGGGAACAATAAACAGAGAGGAGTGTCATTGCACCATGATTGTCTCCGAAAGAGAGTATTAGACCCATTACCCACTGTAACCTTAGAGAAGCAAGTGAAAAAATTGAAGCCCTTTTTGATATGTCTCCATAAGGGAGAACAGGTGGAGGAGAGCTTGTTCAAAATAGCCCCAGGGCCCTTGAATAAGTATTTAGCTTGAATGAGAGATTTCCAAACTGGATTGCTATTACTTGAAAAATATTGCCAACTTAGTTTAGCTTTGAGAGTTGCACTAAAACTCCTAAGATTTTTGATCCCCCAACCATTTTCTTTTTTGCTCCTACGGATATTGGGCCATCTGATAAGGTGTATTCCCTTGTTTGTAGAAGAATTGGCATTCCATAAGAAATTGCTTCTTAAACTATCTAGTTTTTTCTCTATCTTCTTGGGCATGTGAAGCATAGACATAAAGTATGTAGGTATTGTTGATAAAACCGCATTAACCAGAACTAACCTTCCCCCTAAAGATAACTGCCTGGCCTTCCAGGATGAAAGTTTATTGGTAACTTTCTCAATCACAGGAGCCCAACTAGTGCAATTTGCTTTTTTATAATGCAAAGGCAGACCTAAGTAGGTAATGGGGAGGTCAGCCTTGACACAGCCCATAAGGTCACAAGAGGACAGTAATTCATCCTGGGAAATCCCCACACCAGACAGTGAGGATTTAGAAAAATTAATTTTTAACCTAGAAACAGTCTGAAAACAACATAGGATCCTTTTGATATTAATGAGGTTTTTAGAATTATCAGGCAAAAAAAGCAAGGTATCATCTGCATATTGCAGATTTATTATAGAAGGACTCCCATGAGGGAAAGTAATCCCAGAAATCAAGTTGTTCCTCCTTGCAGTCTGCAACATGCCATTCAGGACATTAGAAGCAATGATAAATAGCAGGGGGGATAAGGGATCACCCTGTCTTAATCCATTGGTTGCCTCAAAGAATCCTTTAGGGGTGCCATTAACCAGTACAAAGAACTTAGCAGAGGATATGCACATATGGATCCATGAGATCCATCTTTCCCCAAATCCCATTCTAGCCAAAGAATCTAACAGAAAATTCCATTTGATGTTGTCAAAAGCTTTCTCAAAGTCAATTTTCAATATATAACCCTTGATTTTATGAGTATGCATATAATGTAATGTTTCTTGAGCCACCAAGAAACAATCCACAATGGATCTCCCAGGTAGAAAGGCATACTGGGAAGAATCCATCACCTTATGCAACATGGGAGCCAATCTAACAGTCAAAGTCTTGGTAATAATTTTGTAAAGGCTGTTTACTAGGCTAATGGGCCTAAATTCCTTAATTCTATTAGCACCCACTCTTTTAGGAATGAGTGCCAGGAAGGTCTGGTTGATTGGAGCCAGGAAGCTGGGGTCATGGGCAGCATGGAAGGATTGGAATACAGATGTAACGTTATGCTTCAGCATCTCCCAGAATTGTTGGAAAAATAACATAGGAAAGCCATCAGGACCTGGAGATTTTTCTCCAGCAAATTGAAAACAGAAGTTTTTATCTCTACTTCTTCAAAAGGAACCTCTAACAAATCAGGAGTTGGTATTTTAGTATCAATTAAGGTGTCCCAACACAGAGTATGATGAGGACTGGGGCCCCTATTGAATAGCAGAGTAAAATGCTCCTCAATGACTCTGCTAATCTCCCTCTGAGAGAAGCTAATGTTGTTATTAATTAATAATGAGGATATGGAATTTGTCCTTCTATGGCCTTTGACCATATTGTGAAAGAAGGAGGTATTAAGATCCCCCTCCTTCAGCTACAAAATCCTAGACTTTTGCCTCCAATATAACTCTTGTTCTTTAAGTAAATCCAGATGTTCAAGTCTCAACTACTTTTTCTGAGTCCAATTAATGTTAACACAGTTTTCAGCTTGAATGTCTAAATTCAAAACTTGAGCCTCAATAGCTCTAAGTCTGCTAGCTCTGATCCCCTTTATAGGTGTAATCCATTGCTTAATGAAAGATTTTAGTTTCTTTAATTTAAAACTAAACCGTGAGACTGGAGTGCACATGGATAGAGGGTAGTCATTCTGTATCCAGAATTCTTTAATTTGTGTTTCAAGTCCATCATATAAAAGCTAAGATTTATAGAACCTAAATGGGTGTGGACCCCAATTAGGTGTCAAAGTGTCAAGTAAAATTGGGATGTAATCAGAGATGATCCTTGATCTACCAGTACACAAAGCATCAGGAAAATTTCCTGACCAACCAGGAGAAATGACTTTCTAGTCACTCTAGTTGGTCATATATGTTGGTTGAGTTGAACTTAACACTTAGCTAAATTTGTTGGTTGGTGTTTAATATCAGTGGTTTAATATCAATGGTTGACTACTTCAGTATTAGTGTTTGAACAAGTTCTTTTGCATCTAAAGCTGGTGTTTCAAATCAGTAGCTAATTAGTTGTTGCATATATGTTGTGTATATTTCCTTTTCATGTCTTCTTTTGGTTGAGTTGAACTTAACACTAATTTCTCTCTTGGAATTTCATTTTACATTTGAAATTTGATTATATGCATCTAGGATGTACCTGTGTAAAGATAACTTCTGATATTGTGTAAAGATAACCTCTGTTGGTCTTTGTGTCTCTATTTTTGTTATGATTGTTGTTCATTGTTCAGCAAGGCTCCAGCATTGGAAATCATACCCACCATGAACATACAGAGTCTGTATTTTTGTTCTGCATACGTGACCAGGTTCTCCAAAACTAGGCTCCAGCATTTTCTGAGCATTACCATGAACACCATTTTGTCCTTTTGCCACAAGAAGCCAACATCCAACCTTCCCAAAATTGTATGGATCTGAATGTCTCACAACTTTTGCTCCACCTGAAGCCAATGCGAATTCTACCCACCCTAGTCCATCAGCTGCATGCTTCTCAGTCTCTGTCCTAACAACCTCCTTCGCATAAAACATGATATCATCCAAACTGAGACCTTTACCACCAACCTCTGGAGTAATACTCTCCTTTAGCTCCTTCAAAAGTATCTCATATTCTTGCTTTGAAAGAAAGTTTGAATCCTGAATTGTTCTTATGAATTTGTCCATATCATCAGTTCTAGCTGTCAACTTCCTCAGTTTATTTTCAAAAATAGCAACATTCTGTTCAACTTGCTTCGTCTTCTCATCTACAACCTCGATCTGAAGCTGTGTTATTTTTGCTGCCTTCTTGAAAGAAGCTTCTAATTCTGAAATCCGGCTTTCAAAATCTGAAGCATCCAATGAAATCCCTGTAGTTGTTCCCAACGTATCAGTCCCCTTCCACATTGTTCGCATGAACCAAAACAGCAGAAGTATAAGCACAGTATTCTCAATCACAATGGCAAGGATATTTTGCTGCCTAGGTTTCTCTGGTCTTTGTAGTATATTTCCTCCGGACACGAGGCGGCATTCTACAAGCAATCACACCTTTCTTCACATGTGGTACATCCCTTGGTCTATCAGGGGCAGACTCCCCCTTTATAATGTTGCCTGAGTCCTCCACATTCACAGTAGCAGTCCCCTCAGTTATCATATCAGCATTAAGACTTCTTCTCTACCACGCCCACCTGCTGCCTCCTAGTGCCAGGTCTTGAACTGGAATCGAGTGTCAGGGAAGTATTATTTTTAGCAGCTGGGCTTGCGGGAGTTGTGACCGCTGCAGCCGACATTGTGCCAGTTCACTACTCCCTGAATCCCAAAAAAGATTAAACATCAAAGGTATGGGAAATATCGAGCACTAAGAAGAAGGTGTTATGCCACCGATATAAAGAACAGACGAAGGCCACGAGATTAAAAGCATACAAAGACCTTGTAGTTATGAAAATCCACCGACTCGCAAGAAATATGCAAACTTTCCAGACATCGAGCACAAAATCGGAAAAAGACCAGAATTTGATACGTAGCTTTCCTTGAGAACACTGATCATTGAAAAGTAATGCATGCAAAGTAAATACGAAAATATGATGGTCCGTGTCAATAGATGTTACACATAGGATTAATGCAGATAGAGAAAAGATAAGGACTCTTATTATGTATGAAGAAGTGTTACGTATCCTTACACGTTTGACGAAGTTAGTTTCCCTTAACTTGATCTATTCGCATGTACGACTCATGTAGATATGTATATGCCAAGTAATGTATGTCTGAGGGGCAAATGCATGATACCTTGTAAATATAAATATATACCATGAGGCAGGATGCTTGATGTTTATGTAAATGCAAATAAAACATGCAGAGAGGATAGATTACAATGTGGAAAATCAAAGCTACGCAAATAAACCATACATAATAATGCTTAGCCTTGCTATGTATGCTTTGAACTAGGGCACACGCGACAGGTGAGTGTGCCAAAGAGTTGCGTCATGTATGTGCGCCACTTAGATGTGCCACCTCAATGTGTTGTCTGTTTTGGTTCAAGCCGTCAGGCTTCATTACACGATCAAGAGGAGATGGGGGATCATTGGAATAATGCAAGAAGACTAAAATGAAGCATGCAAGGTTGATTACACAAAGCACATGCAAATGCAACGAATGGAAAAGATGCAAGCTCATCCCCACTACCCATGTCGTGTGCTGCCAAAGTTCACCATGGTTCTCACAGTCATGGGTTGGGCTGTGAGCTTCTAGGCTTCAACTCCCTTTGGAGCGACTTGGGGACGGTGGAAGGGTTAGTTGGAACACGATAGTTCCTACGTCGAGAGCTCACTAGAGCATCATGGAGGTGTTGGAAAATGGATGCATGTGTAGGGATGGGGTCATATCTTGTGCTTAATGACCGACGGCCTCACATGAGAATTGGGAACCCATCATCGTGGAACATAAATAGAGATGCAAATATAGACGAAGCTCTACTGGAATTAAGGCAACCAAGCAAAAACAAGACTGAACTAGGTAGTGGAAGGTTCAATCATGCTCAGAACATGGGTGCTAACCTATGTCGTAGCATGGATTGTGCCTTCGGATGATAGTGGCTTGCGACAATGCTTCTCCAGGTCGTCGCTACTCGATTGAGGCAGAGGCAGAGGATGCTCGGTGATTGAGCTATGTGGTGGTTGCTAGTGCTTAGGGATATGCTATGTAATGGTTGCGGGGTTGTGCAGTGTTTGCTATGGCTTGGGGTGGCCAGAGGTGGTGGGAATGTGATGTGGTGGTTGTGCAGTGAATGGAAGGAATGCTGTGAGGTGGGTAGAGGTGAAAGGGGGTCTATGCATGCAAGGCCGGCAAGCTCATTATGGATGAGGTGGAGGTCGTTTTTTAGGAAGCTTGCATTGATGAGAGTGGTTGATTAATAACCATCTCAAATAGCCTGTATGTTAAGCAGGGCCCCAATCACTGGCTGCACCCCTCTGATGATCATTTCAATAGACTCTTCATCGAAGGGTCTATCCTTAACTTGGGAGGCTAGGGCCCATCATCAGCCAACATATTCCTCAAATGACTCGAGGGGCTTTTACTTGGTTGCAGCTAGATCCTCATGCATGGGGTACAAGTCTAAGTTGAAAGAGTATTGTTCTAAGAATGCCTAGCTAAGGCCATCTCAAGTGTTGATGGTGGCCACATCGAGCAAAGTAAACCATTTGAGGGTTGGCCCCATCAGATTTTTCTTAAAGAAGTGGATTAGAAGCAACTCATTAGCTTGAAATTGAGCGAGGTCACCGCAATACACTTTCAAATGCAGGATTTGGCAGCCTTTACTATGATATTTTCGAATTCTGTGATGTGGAAGTTAGAAGAGTGTGTCGCCTTTGGGAAATAGCAAAGGTTCTGGAACTGATAAGATTGGTGATCCTCGCCTTACACTTGGTGAAGTGCTCTTTCTAGATCGCCAATCTTGGTGAGGAGGGCATCTGAGGTCGCTACCATCAATGATGTTGCAGTTAAGGTAGGTGTCACGTATGTTGTATGGGTTGCATGTGGGTGCTCCTCCAGATCCACCATCATGCCTCCTAGTGTCGAAACGTGATGGGAAACATACCCATGCAAAGGTGCGGAGTGTTGTGGCATGAATGTAGAGGCCTATATCTACTGATGCATGGGAGATGGAGAGATTACATGCTATGCAGTGTAGGGTGCAGAATGTGGGAGTGGCAGCTATTGCACCAGCACAGTGTCAGACAACGGACTTTGTGGGTGCTGTGCTCCTACCAATCCTCATTTTGACTAGGGATACACATTTGACCCAAGAATTCTTCATACTTGCATAGAATGTGTTTTCTTATGTATTTTTGATAACTTGGGCTTTAGAACTTCAGTTTTCCTTGGAATTTGGGCTTTTTGCATAAAACCCCCTAGATTTTTCATATTTGCATTCACACTTGCACTTGGCATGACTTTTCACATCTTTTTGCACAAATTTTCTTGTCTTTTCATCTCGATTTTGCGCACGCTTTCCTCGCTTGTTTCTAGCTTGGTTCTCTTCCCGTTTCTCGGATTTTTCCCGATTTTCCGTGGTTTTGACTTGTTTTGGTTTTCCATCGCCCGAGGGCGTACAGTAAAAGGCTTACAAAGCCGACATTGTCCCGAAATAAGGATTATTTTCCCCTTTTTGATTTTCTCAGATTTATCCCCAATTTTCGCTGTTTTGCGAGGCGTTTTCCGAGAATTTCATGATTTTCACGATTTTCCTCATCGCCCAAGGGCGTATGCCTACATTTGACCCTCGGATTAACATTTTCCCTTTATTTCATTTCTTTACCTTGATTTGGCATGTTTTCAGTCACTTTCATACATGAGCATATAGAATAAGCAAGCATACATTTAGCAAACCATTGATAGTAGGAAATCTAGAAAGACCGAGTTTTCTCGGGCGCATGGGGGTGCCTAACCCCTTCCCCAGGCGTAACCAGAATCCTTACCCTTTCTCTGGCCCGCATTCATTTTGGATTGTCCATTAGGCATGGAGCATACTTTTTCCCTTGCATATTGCTTGATTCTTGATTTTCTTGAGATTTTTCTTGGTTTTCCTTGTCTTTCCATTAAAAGACTAAGTGGCGACTCATTTCCTTATCCTTTTTGTCTTCCCTTGGTGTTTCTGGGTCTTATTTCTTCTTCCGGATTCACCATCTTCACCGTGACCATATCAGATCTCCTCATATGTTTCCGCACACCCGGTTTAGGAGAGTCCCGCAAGGGTTCCACTGGCATGGTCACAGCAAGTATGTCATGACGCATGAGGTGAATGTCATGGTGCATGAGGATGATTTAGGGCAATGTTGTATAATGATATGAATGTATGTGATGCCAAAGAGAGTAATATGGTATATCCTGCATGATGGTATAAGTTATATGCATGATAAGTGTAGATGCAAGTGCATGTGCTTGGATGCATGGATATGCAGTGGAAATGGATGAGATAAGCGGGTAATGGCCCAGGCTAGCTGCCCGTTCTGTCGTTGGCAGACCTGCAAATGTCCACCGTGCAAGCTTGTCGCGCAATTGAGGCGCGCCTGCCAATCACAGAACAAGGCGGTAGGCTAGTGACCTTCGCCCCACTCCTCGATGGTATGTGGTGGTGCAAATGGCTAGATGGATGCATGGGGTCCTAGAGTTTACTACCAAGAATAGATGCATGCTATGGATTAGGTCCTAAGATGCGTGGACATGTGATATGGAAATGAATGAGGTGGGTGGTGCCAGAGTTCAGCTCGACAGCTAGTTCTGTCCCTGGCGAAACCGTGCATGTCGGGCGTGTAACCACGACGTGCCCACCGGTGACAGAGCTGCGAGCTTCGCCGACTGGCATACCCACATGCAATGACTCTAAAATGAATGCTATGCATGCATGAGCTTGGGGGGATGCTAGGGAATGTTCCTACATGCTTGGATACGTGAGTGGTTGGGTGGATTCCTCCACCCACCTACGTCGCCAGAGATGATTCCCGACATCGCCGGAGGTGGAGGGGATGACAGAAATGGCATGCATGACATGATGAAATGGGATGCAAACACGCTGAGGATGACATGACTGAGATGTTGGATGAAAAACAAAGAAGAAAACAGGCTTGTATAGCGGGAGAGGAGGTTACCTACAAGTGATGGGTTGTCCTCTTTGGTGGCGGCTCGTGGCAGCGTTCTCCCGCGACTGACGAGGCATGGGTGGCTCAGAGGCGGGTCTGGAGGGATGGAGTGATGTTGGTGGTGCGTTCTGTGGAGTGATGTGGGCTGGTGTGGTTGTGGTTGTTTGGGTTGTGGTTTCCAGTCGGCAATGGATGTGGTTAACGGTGTTGAAGATTTGGAATGCTCTGGCGAGAGGGATTGGCTGTGCTCCGGCACAAGGCGGTCGATGCCTGGCCGAGAGGAAGCTGGTTGTGGTTCTTGATGGTCGGAAGTGGGTGGCTCACCAGCAAAGAAGGGTGGTTGACGGTGAGGGTTATCCAGGGATGGCTGGAGCTCGAGGTTGGGTTCTGGAGGGGCCAGTGATCCCAGGAGCAGCCAGAGAGATGGTTCGTCGCTGTGGGAGGCCGTTTTGGAGAGGTGGTGGCATGTTGCAGGGGCTAACAGGCTGGGGTCGTCGGCGAAAGGCTACACGGGCAGGGCATGGGCTGGCCTGTGTCACCGACGTGTTGCAGGCGACAGGTAGGGCCGACAAGGTGTGGCTTAGGCACGTAGACGGCGAGGCACGACTGCAGTAGGGTGTGGTGGTGGTAGGGCGTCAGGCACGCAAGGCAGCAGGTTGGACGGCCATGGCTCGTACGAAGTACGACGACAGTGACGGGTCGAGCGGCTCTCACTGGACAACCCTAATCATCACCGGCATCCACGACGCGTGACTAGGCTGCGTGACCGGGCCACACATCCCATTGGCACAGGACACACGGGCTGGGTTTTGGTATTGGGCTTGATTTAAGGGTTTGTGGGTTAGTGTGGGTTTAAGAGGGGTGAGACGCCTCATTGCCATTGGAGCGCACTCTTTCAGAGAAATCCGCTGCGAGTAGCTGCCAAAATGGGGTGTTTACAAATGCCCCTCCTTGAGTGAGGTTGAGGGACGGAGGAAACCGAAACCGATGCTCAGGGTCGACAAAAGACACACCATTTTGCAGCCTACCGAAAGGTGGTGTTTACTATTGACACTGAGTCACTCAGTTGGTGGATACACCAAAGGCAATGACCTATTGTCGAAATGCAGATGCAGGCGCTAAACTATGACGGAAACGTGAGTGTGATATAATTGATGCAAGCTAATGTCAATGCTGGTGTGTGTTGATCTTCGCCGGAGATATGCAAAGCTCCACACAATACTGATGCAAGTGCGTGCTAAATATGCAATGGTGGTGGTGATGCTTGCAATGCTAGGCACGCAATGCGAAGCACACCAAACTGAGCAGACAGTGCCAAGGACAAGTTGCTGGCACTCAATGTTGTGGGAGGCATGCTAAACATTGGGATGTCGATGGAGTGATGATGCATATGAATGCAAAACACTGCTGGAATGCAAATATGCGTGCTAAGCCCCATTGGGAATATACATAGCTCTGCACGATGTTAATGCAAATGTTGAATATGCGGTGCGGATGCTATGTAGATGCATGCAAGGGGATGATAGGATAAAACCTAGTCGCCGTTCATGTTCGAATAGGCGGCTAGGAGCTAACAAGAAAGGGGAGAGCTGACGAGTTATCGGACTCACCGGGCCGAAAAAGAAAGGGAAGAGCTGACAAGTTAGCGGACTTGCCGGGCCGAAAAGAAAGGGGAGAGCTAACGAGTTATCGGACTCACCGAGCCGAAAAGAAAGGGAAACCAGGCAACTCGATTGTGAATGTGAGTACAAGGGTTGCTGGGGATAATGTATGCAATGTAAGGCATGCGATGCGAAACATACCCAACCGAGCAGGTAGTGTCGATGACGAATCACTAGCACCCAATGCTACGAGAGGCATGCTAGACACGTTGTGCGGGATGCGATGATAGATGAGATGATGATGCATGCAAGGTAGTATGCAGCTAATGTCATAAAAGGTTGCACATATGGTGCGAAGCATGCCACATCGTGCAACCAAAGTCGAGGACAAGTCGCTGGCGTGCAATGCTGTGGAGGACATGACAAACACCTTGTGCGGGGCGGTGTTGGGTGCGAAAAGGGGCATGATGTTATGATGCTAAGTGGAGATGTTCCAGCAGTGTTGATGTGATGCTTATGTAATGCAATGACATGTTATGCAATGATATGAGATGCAATGGAATGCTGGACCTACGCTAGGAATATGATAAGTTGACGAACTCATCACCGGATAGCTAGGGTTATCCGCGCAACGATAGGGAGCGAGATGATACCAAAAAGCAGCTGAAATGCCCCTAGTATCGAGGGAGAGATGGCGGCGAGTAATGGGAATGTCACACCTAAGAGTGTGATAGAGGTCCAAAGACGATTCCCGTGGCAGTTAGGCTTGCCAGCCCAAGGAAGGGCAAGATGATACCAAAGGGCAGGCGAGATGCCCTTGGTATCGAAGGAAAAATGGTAGGCCTACGAGCCTACCGATCACGAGGAAGTGGTGACAAGTTGGCCAACTTAGCACCGGGGATGGAGAAAGGGAAACGGGAATACCACTTCCGACAGCACGACGCCGATCAGAGACGATTCCCATGCCAGTTAGGGTTGTCAGCTCAAGGAAGGCAAATTAATACCAAAAGGACAGTCTAGATGCCCTTGGTGTTGAAGGGGAAGGATAATGTAGGAAGGAAGCCAGGGGAAACTCGAGGGATACCGGGGCGAACACAGATGCCCCTGGTATCGAGCCGAGTAGCCAAAAGAGATGACGAACGCCACCTAAGGGTGTGCAATGGTCTCAGAGCGGACATGTGACGCTTTGCCAAGGAGAGGCAAGGTGCAGACATGTAGATCCTCATAAACCACCCACGTGGCGGGCGAACGAGATAGGGAAAAAACAAATAGATATGGAAAGGAAAGAAGAGGAAGCGGGGGGTTAGGCTGCGATTGGAAGGCACTCTGGACCGTCGGACGGGTGAGATTGATGTCAATTGAGGCAAAAGGCCGATGCTAGCTTGCCGAAGGGTGTGATTGCTGCTGTGTTGCTGATTCTGCTACTCTAGACAGTGTGTACATCGGTAAGCACCCTTGTTGTTGGTATGCTCTGACAGGAAGGCAGCTGAAATGCCCCTAGTCACAGATGCTCAATGAAAACCTGCGAGGCGATGCAATATGCGAGCAAAAGGGCTCCAACAAGCAAGATGAATGATTATTAGGGTGGATTTTATTATTGCAAGCAAGCAAGTTATTGATGACGAGTGACTTTATTGCTGAGCAGGAAGAGTATGCTTTATTGATTTGATTTGATTTGATTTTTGCTTATTTTGGCTGTTTTGTATTTTATTTTTTTTGCCCTCAATTAGGTTAGAAAGTTGTATACCCGCTAGAGGAGGAGGACGCCTTCGACTCAGTTGGCCCTATAGAGATTCACAAGCTATTGGTGGCTCTCGTGGGATGAGTAGTGACACTCTGTGTTAGCTATGTTGGGCGATGTGATGGTGGACCAGGCTCCATGCCAAACTCTCTAGGATCCTGCACTTGCTTTTTTTGAGTTCACTGATATATTTTTTTTCTCCCTCATAGACGTACGGCTTTGCTATATCCCTAACTTGGAGGTAATAGGCGCCTGATCTGGGCTGGAGGCTTTTGCTACAAGGGGGCTAGACCATCGATGGTGCGACTGTCTAGGCGCATACTCTGACTCCTCTCCAAGGTATGGTGGGGGTAGAGTTACGTTGTACGTCTCTTGCTCTTGGGCTGACTTCTGTTTTTGCCTTTTGTCTTCTATTTCTTTTATGTCCATGCGGATGTCTTTCTTTTTCTTGCTCACTCATTCAGTCACCCTAGCATTTTATCTCCCTCTTGGAGGTGCAGGATCCTTGCGAAGCTTGGACACTTCGTCCAACTTTGATGGATGGTGGCTCCCTTGCTGCTTTGTCATCTAGGTAGTGTCCACTGAGGAAGGGTGGTCCAATCCGACGCAGGCAAGCTTTCCTATTTTCGTCGTCGGGTAGATGATTATAATGCAAAGTGTTTTGGTTGTTTGGATTTTACAATTTTTTGGTTTTTGATTTTTTTTTGAATTTTTCTAATTTTTGACTTTTTGCTTTTTTTTTGGATTTTTTATTTTTTTTATTTTTGATGCATGATGATGATGATGCAGAAAAGAAAACAACAAAGAAAACAGGGGAAAAGGATACGACTCCGGTCCTAGTTGCTGATTGCTTTATTACTGCCGCTTTATTCATGCTATCGAGGTCATTGGTTAATCCGACAGTACTGCTGAAACTACTGCTGGTTGCTGGTGTTGAAAAATCTATTAAGTGTATTTTGATGATAACAAATGACATATGATTATTGGGTAAATAATCATTTAAGAAGATATGAGATACTCAAGCACTGAGTATAAAAATCATTTACTTAGGTATATATATGCA
>JAMKQA010051989.1:0-16213 GCA_024699735.1 Posidonia australis
GCCTTCCTGGGCCCAATTGGGTTAAAGGGGCCCAAAAAGGTTAAATGGGCCTAAATATGTCTTGTGTGTCCAAGTGGGCTCAAATAGGACTCAATGGGCCTAAGTGGGCCTTCATGGGCCCAATTGGGTTTCCATGAATCAAAAGGGCCTTGATAGGGTTAGAGCTCAGCCACTACATCCTCATCCTGTAAAATTAGAAATTTGGGATGTCTACAGTATGTATTGTCGTTTATGGTTTCATATAATCATATCGCAAATTATACTCATCTCATAAGTACTAATGAGCTAACAAACAAGTGAAAGAAAGATGGTCTTACATTTGCAAGTACACATAAAATATAAAAAAGAAAAAATTCTATGATATGTGATTATCTTATAGAGTTGTGACGATATATTAGTAATTATACTTATTTATTTGCAATTACAAAACCTATCATCTATATATTTGGATGAATGATCAAAAGTTTTGATATCGACAAATTTGTCGGTATCCATGTAGATACTACCATAGACACCTATAAAAAATTCTTATTAAATAAGTAACATCAAGAAATAATATGTTCAATTTTAGATATAAATTTGTTGTTCGTTCGCACAATAATATTAGTTTTGTTAAATTATTATAATCCAAAAATATGGCCTAATCTCAAAAACAAAATGTTCTCTCCATTTATCTCCATTGGATGTTTTTTTATATATAAATCAAATAAAGAAAAGAAAAGAAATGGTTAGTATATGGTATATATGTGCAACATTTTAACATGGGTTTCGAAAGCAAGCAAGATCTGGTAGTGGTAGTAATATGAGACTTTTCTAGTCCTTCCAAAACCCTAGCAGCCAGAATCACGGCCAAGAATGGGAGAACCAGCTGTTGGAGGAGGAGGAGGAGGTAGTGGTGGTGGGCAGGTGTCACTGAAGGATCAAGGCAACCAGTTCTTCAAATCCGGCAACTACCTCAAGGCCGCCGCGCTCTATACCCAGGCCATCAAGTCGGATCCGGAAAACCCCACCCTCTACAGGCACGTATTGTTTCAACTTCCACTTCTTTGTCTAAAACAACGGTTTTTTTGTGAGAAAACTTTGGATTTTTGCTTGTTTTGTGAGTAAAGTGGAGTAGGATTTGGAAATTGAATTTGGTGAAACGTTGGGTTTTTTTAGCAGGGGCGTTGGTTTTAATTGAAAAGGTCTCATCTTTTCTTGTATTGCTTGTTTTCTATCGTTGACGTTGTTGCCGATACGAAAAGACACATTTTTTACGAGTTCTGGGTTCGTGTAGTTGCACTTGAGTTTGCAGTGTTATGTGTGGGTTAAGATGGAGTAGATATTGGCAGTTAGCTGGTTCTACTGGATCTTGTAGTATTTATTGGCTATGAAGCCTTAATCTTCCGTATTGGTTTTTGTTTGTGAAGTTATGTGTGGGGTTTCAATGGAGTAAGGTCTCAAATTAAGTTGGGCTCATTCGTCAAGTGGGTTAGTACCGAAGTGTTGATTTTAGCAGTGGATACCCAACAATGATGGGAGGAGAGTATCGTAGAATTTAAGCAAAAAAGAGAATGTCATAGATGTCAGATGAACTATTTGGTGAACAATACTATACGAATGTGGGGATATTGTGTGGAGGGAATGAGGGTATTCACTACACAAGCAGGGACTCCTGTCTATGTTGTCTATTCTATAAGTCAATACAGTAATATAAAACTAAAATGCTGAATGGTATGTGCGGAAAACATGTGGTCGGTGGTTTTCGGAAGTAATTGTTCAGAGCTAGCTTTCTGTTCATGGATGTGCAAATCAAGAAATCAAAGTGTGCCATATTTAAAACTCCAAACACCTTATTTTTTGGGTATAGATTCCAAGTTTGCTTAATAAACTGTACTGTATTTAAAATAAATTGGTGTTCAACAGACTCAACACAGTCTCAACATTGAAGAATATTCTGATTTATGATTTCAACCTACGGAAGGACAGCATAGTGCTTAAGCTAAGGACAGCTAGTGCCTAAGCTAAGCATAGTGTCTAAAAGTCAACTGATAAGTATCATTTTGAGTATTTGGGGCCTTTGGCGTGAATATTTTTTAGAGTAGCCAGTAGTTTGACAATCCACATCCTTTCACTACATTTTTTGTGAATCAAATATCATTTATTTGTTTGATGTGATTGTAGAGTCATTCCTTAGATATTTTTCTTTGTATTGTTTTATAGCAACCGCTCTGCTGCATTTCTTCATTTGGTTAAGCTGAGTAAAGCACTTGTTGATGCTGAAAAAACAATCTCATTAAATCCAGAGTGGGAAAAGGTAAGTACATTTATTTCTTTCCTTTCTTGGCTTAATTGTAGTTTAGTTTCAATGTTTCTATCCTTCTTTCGTTGCTTGACTGCTTTCTGATTTAGTTGTCATTCAGGGCTATTTCAGGAAAGGATGTGTTCTTGAGGCTATGGAACGTTATGATGATGTAGGTCTAAATCCCTTCTTTTTTATTATTTGATGATGTAGGTCTATATCCCTTCTTTTCTATTATCTAGACTCTGCCTGGGAAGGGGATTCACCTTTTCTATTGATTCCTACGGATGGGATAAAAAAAATCTTGAATGGGATTTTTTGTTAAAGAACCCTCTCTAAGTCAATGCAGTATAATTTAGTAGCATGCCTTTTATTGAATCATTTATTATGGTAATCTTTATCAAAGGATAAATACTATTTATAAAGATTATTTTCTTGACCAATATATTTTTTTAATGATCAAATACATCAGAGGAACAGCTATTGATGATTAGGACCATCTTTCTATTGAGAATTCAGTACTGTAGTACAGCCAAGAAAATATTCACTGATCATAGCATGATGACTAGGATCAGACAAGAGAAAACTAGTGATCATAACATTCTGGTTGCTTCCTAGTCAACAGAATCGTTTGGTTAGATTGAACAAGGTTTTTCTCACTTTCTACATGATGCAGGCTATTGCTTCCTTTGAAGTTGCTTTGCTGCGTAACCCAAAAAGTGCGGAGGTTTCTAGAAAGATCAAGAGAATTACACAGTTGGCAATGGAAAAGAAACGAGCTCTTGAAGTAGAGAACATCAGATCCAATGTTGACATAGGGAAGGTCTTGAGTCCTGTAAAACATGAGTTGGTAAGTTTACCATGAAACCCTTTATTTTGTATAGACATGACATAAATATTCAAAATAGGTTATTTGACCAAGAAAGATCACTATTCTGAATATCAGATTTTATTGGTTACTTATTGGAGAAATTATTCTTTCAGCTTGCTTGATGAAGTGAAAACTTATTATTGGTGGTCAAATATTGCCAAGACCCATTAATTAATTTATCAGAGATAAATGCCATATTATGTTTGTTTCGGATAGTTACTTTATGTAGTTGTTATTAGTTACTTGTTATTGAGTTCTTATATCGACAATAAGTGCCACATTACTGGACAAAAAACTTAAATGAACTATTGTTTCTAATAGGATTAAAATAGGTTTTTTGACCTGTTAGCTAACAAGGTGATGACATTTTCTTTGTTTTGAACGATGAATTAATTCATGTAGTTGTCTTTAATTGTTAGTTGTTTGTGTTCTGTATGGTGAATGCTTGAAGTTGTTATGCAACATTTTTTCACAAGTTATAATTTTTTTATATTTTTTATATTTAATATACATTATAGTTTTTATTTAGTTGAAAATATTAAACCAGTAAACTGTTGATAATCATATTATCTTTTATCAATTCCTTGTCAGAACCAAAAATTAATTTTGATATTCTGAACTTCGGTAAAGATAAAAATATAAAAGAGAAATGCTTCTAGAGTTTTATGTGATAAAAGGATTTCAATAAAATTAAGGGGAAAATTATATAGGGCTTCTATCAGACCATCTATGCTTCTTGGTACCAAGGTTATTAAGGCGCCAACGCTTTGAGCTATCGCCTAGGTGCCACTGAAAACAATAAAAATATATTTTTTTCAGATATTTCACCCTTGATATTATATAATATAAAATTATAAATACAATTATGCATTGATATATCTCTTTTAAACTCAATTAATCCCTAAATAACATTGGAATATATTAAAAAAAATGGCAAGATAACAATAAAATATGATGAGAATATGAGATTAAGACCATAAATGCAAAAGTTAACATCAAATCATCAATATAAAATACACATTAACATCTAAATAAAAGACAAAAACAATATGTCCAAAACCAAAATAGGAGAGAATAAAAATATCTTAGACATAGTCAATACTCAAGAATGCAAAAAAAAAGGAACAAAATAGCTTCTTGGCCTGTAGGCATTAGGTGCCTTAATAATGATGCTTGGTATAGAATGTTGAGCAATTAAAGAAGATTGTGCTCAAAAATATATAGTCAGTGTAAATGAGGATGTTGAGTCAAATGAGTAAAAATACTTTACACTATAAATTAAGAAATGATTAATTCGTGAAAGAGTTGGTTGAGGTAGAACTAATTCAATATATAATGAGAGAACTGCTTTATGTAGAAGACCTTAGAACAAGAAAAGGAGAACAAATTCATATAGATGGGGATGGAAGGGGTAGGGGATGACATAAAATATTACATGGTTAGAAATAGTAAATAGGGACTTAAATATGTATAACATAACAAAGACAACAACCTCTGGTGGAAACAAATAGAGAGAATGGATTCATGTTGCTGACTCCACATGGTGGGGTAAAAGCGTGGTTGTTTTTTTTTTCTTTATAAAAGTGGATGGACCAAATCCTTTTTACGGCATAAACACATACCAGTTACCAGATGTCAAAATCTTGCTGCACCCTGATTTAATGATCTCAAAGACCCTGCTTGAGCTGTTTTAAATTGTTAAGCGTGAACTATTTCATATCTGTTCAAGCATTTGCAACGAAATATGAATTGCTTCCTGCTGAGATTTAGACTTTAACAATTCATGTGCATCATTAATAGCATGCTTCCGCTTGTAATTACTTACAAATTCAAATGATCTAAAATGATACTTCTTCATTTTCTTTTATGTAACTAGTTTCTTATATCTACTTTTTGGTTTGTCTGGTTCTCATGTGTTATACAGTATACTGTTGCTGATTTCTATGGTTTCCCATTTTGGAATGTATGTGATCAATTATATACCTTTTGTATATGTTTACTTGGTACAGTTTTCTCTAAATATTTTATCTTGAAATTACATTATATTAACTACCAGTTCAGGCTGAAAGCTAATATGGTTCTTCCATGTAGTCTGAAAAGTTAGGAGATGAAGGAGCAAATGAAATTTTCTCCTTCATTGTTGATGTAATTGAGAAAGCTATAAAAGTATGGCATGAGACTGGAAAGGTGGATCCAAGGGTTAATTTCCTTCTTGATAAACTGAAGACAGATACAGAGAAGTATGCACCAGTGGTCAACGTTGACAAGGTAGTCATCAAACTGGTCTTTTGGTTGCTACAGTTACTTCAGTTTAAATTGTAGGAGTCTATGGTTTAGATGCTGTTCTAATCTGTACTGTCGATCTCAAATTCTTTTTCTGCTCTATAATTTATCTATTTTAAGAGGTTAATTGTCCAGAAATGATATTCCTGTAATGCAGATACAGTTCTCGTTTCCATCTTTCTGTGCTAGCACATGACTGTAATAGTCCTCTCTCTTTTTTTCCCTTTCATCTTCTGGATTTGTGGATATGCCTCTTTTATGTCATTTGCAAAATTAAAAAAAATGTAATCAATTTTTTCACCGTAGGAGTGCTATACAAATTTAACACCTTACTAATCTTTTCTCTTAAACATCTTCTTCAAAATAATCTTCCCTGTTGATCAATGCTGTCATTGCAGGATAATTATCTTATCATTTTTCTCTATTATTCTGCATTATCAGGCGTTTGAATCACCTGACACGCACAAGGATTGTTTCTCTTTTTTGCGGAAGTATGCTGAAGATTCCATTTCCACAGCTGCTTGTTTAATAGCCCCTAAGAATATCATATCGTACCCGCAGGTATGATCATATTCTTTTGCTTGTCGTGTTCATGTCTACCAGCTTGTCTTTGCTTATGCTTATTCTGTCCAGAACTTTACTGATACATAGATTAACCTTTTAGAATTTATCATTTGCTTTATGTGGATAACATGTGGATTTTATTTCACGAAACCGTATTTTCATGGAAAAAATTGTTTCTTCAAAGCATCTTTGCATGGTCATTTTCACCTCTTGAAAATGTTGTCACAGGTATGGAAGGGGCAAGGATCAAGAAAATGGAAGCACGGACATACTGATGGCTTCTTTGTTCAATTTGAATCCCCCATCTTGCGCAAACTATGGTTTGTTCCGAGTTCAACTGAAAAGGGTCTTACCTTGTGCAGGTAGTTGTCTATTTGCTTGTCATGTGCTTAAGTTTTAATTCTACAAAATTATCAGGGTTGGATTAATCAGTGTTATAATTGTTTATTCTGTTAAAAATTGCTAGCAAGGTTGAAAAAATCCTAATTGGAATTGGTTTTGCTGGGAAGACAGATTAGCGATTGTACAACTAATTGACCATTGAAGCCAGTTTTTTTCTAACTAAGAGCGGCACTTTGTCCAATATTGATGATTGTGTTTTTGTGTTTATCTCAGTCATATTGTTTTGTCATAAACATTGACCATCACTTGAGGTATAGCTGTACTTTGAAATGAGTACCTTTTTCACTCTATTGTTTGGTAAAAAAACAGAGATAAAATCCGAAGTTCTTTTCTCAGGCCCAAACAAAAACAAGGGAGGCAGGTATAGGTTGTCCAATGATGTTACGAGGAAGAAAGAGTATTTTAGTTCTCATTGAAACCAGTTACAATTTCCACATGACCATCGTATCATATTTTTGGAGCCTGCAATAAGCTTAGCTCCAGCTATAGGAATAGGATGTTTTAAACCTTTTTAGGTTGTGTATGGTTACTTGCAATCTCGACGCTATTTTAGTGTTATTTGGGGCCATGGTTTATTACCTTATACATTCTTTTAGTTCACCAGCATAGAAAGAGAATGAAAATCATGCTCATGATGGCTCGAACTTCTTCAGGGATCCAGAGGCCTTGGATATAGGTGCACATGAAATACTTCCTCGAATATTCAGGGAGCACATATCGATGTGCACTTGAGGTGTAAACACAAACTACTCCATGATTTACACAGCTCAACTGATGAAAACTGTAATTCTCTTGAAATGAAACTCCATGAAGCTAAAGCAGTATGACTATCAACGGTATCTGTGCATGCTGGGCATGTCTATCGACTGAAGGTGAAAGTTTTGTAGTGTTTTTACTGGTTTTGCAAAGGTGTTGTCCACAATCTGGTTGTTCTTTTGCTTTCCATAAAGACGTATGATGTGTTTTTTTGTTTTACTCCATTATGAAGGTAATGAATACACACGACATTTTTTGTGAGCAGATGTTTTTCAACTATACACAGTATAAAATCTCATTTTGTAGTAATTTTATTTGTTATAAATAACAGTTCCTTCTATTTTTTGCTTTATATTACTGTTTTCATCTGTATGAAAGATGATATAAACTTTCATGACAAAAAATGTTCATTGAATCACTTGTCCGTTTTTTAAAAAAAACTGGTGATCCAGATTTTCTAAAAAATTGGGTTAGAATTGTATGGATTATTTGGAAAGGATGTAATGAGAAATAATCTTGTTTGATAAAAATGTAAGAGATTATTTATCTTTGTTAAGCAAAATGATCAAATTACCCAACACCCCAATCATCGAATGTGTCACTTCTTTCTTACTCTCCTCAAGTTAATAACAATCATTGTTGTGAGAAATGACAATAGTAATACAACCTGACACGTCACGACATTTGGAAGCAAATTAGATTGTTATCGTTCTTTGATAGCTGTTAGACAGGAGACTTGTACAAAGGAAATTTTACGAGAATGATGGAGTAAGATCATCCAGCTACATGATGAATACCAAAGGAAATTTTATGAAAATGATGAAGGATGAACTCTCTACGTCCCTAAGATATTGTATAGTTCTATTCATGTTTTTCACTAGCTTTTGATTAACTTACCGACATAGAATTAAATATCGACATGTATCAAATTTTGACTTGATCGACACGATTTATCAATGTAAATCGAGAAATACACTTGTAAATCAGGAAATATCATATATTAAAGTTGATTGATATTGTGTATTTTTTACATTGATTTTGAACAATATTGAGCCACATGTCCATTAAAACTACAAATACATATCAAAATTCTTTTCTTTTCATTTACTTCTTTTCTTTTATGAATTCCCGACTTTTTGGGCATCTTTTTTATTTCATTGCAACCTAATGGCTTGTTACAAACTTGAAGAGTCTTCTCTTATTAATTATTTTCAAATTTTATCTCTCTCTAAAGTATAACACTTAATTTTTATATAAAATCTTTAATTTTTTTCATTTTTTGTATTTGTGTTTTGAACTTTTCATGTAAATGATAAAATCTTAGATCTATTATAATAATAATTAGATCTAACTTAATAATACATAGATATTAGGGTTTTTTTCATGTTTTGTTTTGTATTTTGATGTTAATAACTTGATATTATATAGATTTAACTTAATAATACATTGATCTTAGGTTTTTTTAGTGTTTTGATGTAAATAATTTTATATTATATAGATCTAACTTAATAACACATAAGATTTAAATGTCAATTTCATGTCAAACTACAATAAATTGTAAAAATATATACGTGTTGATAAAATGCCGATACATCAATATTGTGTTGGTGAAACTTAGTAAAAAAAATCCATATTTTTTTAGAAAACTTCTTTGTTAATATTATGTCAGCATCATGCCAGTAAATTGAAAATACGACACATATTTGTAAAATTATGTGAAATTTTTACGACATGCATTAACATTTGGTGCTATGATAACATATAGATCTTAAGGCTTTTCATGTTTTTTTTTTTTGTTTTGATATTAATAACTTGATATTACATAAATCTAACCTAATAATTCTATAAAATAATTAAAAATAGTAAAATTCATAATTAAATTAAAAAAAAATAAAATATTTATATTAAACATATATAAGATAACTTTTATAAGTACTTTTGTTTTTAAACATTTATTAATCATTTTTACATATTATTTATAATTCTAGATATTTATATTAAATCCATCCAATGTATCTTAATGTGATACATATTGAGAAAGTTAATCTAAGTAATTTAAGATATAAATTATTATACACTTTAACTTATTTTAGAGTTTCAAATCAAAATTCAAAGAATTTTTTATCATTTCTATAGATTTCCATAAATTTACCACATTTCTACCGACACTTCCACCGATATCTAACACATTCTACCGGAACCGAACATTATCTGAATAATGATAAAAGCCTTTCCTTGAAATGCTAAAAGCAAAACCAAACCATTATGCGAAAAATGATAACCAATAAAAAAAGATTGAAAACCTTGATGGAGATGACCAAAACAGATAAACAGTAAAAAGAGATGTGGTCAAAATATATTCCATACATAGACAGAAATACTTAAACATACTCCATAAATAGCGACAAGTTTCATTTCACCCTGTTTCAGATAAGAAATACTTCGATTACAATGCTAGCCATCATGCTGGAGTACCCATTTTCTCTGTAGTTCCACTGTAGGCAATAGCATGAATAATTTCCTGTTAGGTTTAAGATTAAAACGGTCCATAGCTTCAAAGTATGCTTTATCTTAAGGTGAAACCCTTGTCTCAAGCAACACTTGCATGATGGTGACATAATCTTCATCCTCGTTTGCTTTGTGGGAGGCTAGTAGGTTTGTTCATTTATCATCCTTTTCAGTCTCGCCATCATACAAGGATTTAAAAATCTCGTAACTCATGCTTACCTTATCGTACTTGCTGCCTACCTCATTACAAGTCCTCTCAGATCGTTGTATTAACGATGATTGCTTCTTGGACATTGCTTCATTGGTTGCCTCGAAGACATTGGCTTCAACATTATTCCTGACATCTCTTACATCAGAAGACGAGGATTGAACTTGGAGGACTTCTTCCTACTTGGTATGAATACATTGTCACCAGTGGCAACATTTTTGCACAACAATTGGTCAAGTTGCTTCTCCCAAATGAATGGATTATCTTTGAACTTCAAGCATCTGAGATGTTTCTATAAGGCAAAATGCCAACCAAGTTTTCTGATATCTATATACATACAAGGAAGTTTGTAAAAACATAAATGGAGATTTGTAAAAACCATGCATATACTCTTAACCTTTGAGAGGTATAAACACTCTCAGCCATAAAGCTTTTATCTCTAAAAAGTGAAAAAACAAACATGCATATTAATTTACATGCATGTACTCTAACCTTTTAAAAGGCAAAAATAATTAAAAGACGAAATGGTAAATTCCAACGAATTTTCAGATACCCTTACACATGCAGATTTGCGTTAAAAAAAACACTAACCTGAAATCAATTCCTTGTGAGAGTAATATGGTAGAGTCAAAACTAATTACAAGACAATACGATAATACCTTCTCCTGCTCTACCACCAATGATGCCGTCCATCCAACCTTTTCCTGTGTGATTAGTTAAGTTTTTGAAAGTACTCCAATATTTTCTGGTAAGTGTCCATTTGCTCTTGTAGTTGTACTTCGAGTTTGTTAATTCAAAGAACTAATCCTCTATAAGTTGGTATCCCTCCTTTGTTGGATTACCACCAACAAACATTCCTTGGGATTCAAGATCTACCATGATTTGAATCAAAATCTCTGTTTTCTCATATCATTCCAGTTTGCCTTGTCCCGCTAATTTGTCTTCTTTTTCAACATTATTAATCCCTTCTTGGGTAGATTTTTTCTTACTTTCTCTCTTCCTTTTCCCTTTTCCTGAACTGCTAGTGTTACTAGTGTTGGTAGGCATGGAGGAATGACTTTGTGGAGTTGGGCTTGTGGTCTCAGGATGATTGAAAGGTGAGCGTAGCCTATTCGTCATGAAATTCATGTCATATGCAAACAAGTCACTTGGTAATGGTTGGGACATGCCTTGTGGTGGATATGGGACTGGTGGAGAATAACTGGACATTGATTGGTGAAGGAAAGCAATTGATGCACTTCCCATCATAAATGAACCCATGTAAGTTGATGGAAAATTGGAGGACCCAACATGAACATAAGGAGATGTCATTGGAGGTGGATAAGTAGGTGTGTCAGGTGTATTATAAGGTTGTCTCTCTTGTTGAGTCGAAGACATGGGTTGTTGAACTGTACTATTTGACTAAATGTGTAATATGTACCTATCCATATCTGTTTTAAAGAAGACTGTGACAAGAGAAGCATACAATGATTAGTAATACAATTATTAGTAATGTAAATAAATAAGAAGTAATAAAAAAGATAGCACAAACAACTTAAATGGGAACTTAAATGATTAAGGATAATCAGTACATGCCTAATATAATTTGTGTCATCACATTACAATAGTCATGAAACACTGTCCAAAAGTAACACTATTATCATATCACAACAATTAATGTCTATGTCAACCCCTAGCATTAGCTATTTCTAACCTAACATTGTCATGCACTGCTGTCAATTCTTCATCATCTACTACGTAAGGTGGTTGCATTATTTTCAACAGTTCCTTCAGCGTGTACTTAAGATGAAGATGCCTTTCCACCTCTATTAAGTCTGTTATTAGTTCATCATCCAACCGTTGGTCAATTATGAAGTTGTGGATTGTCATTGCTGCCACTACTATTTTTGGTTGAATTTCTAATGGATAAGGTGGCATGAGATGTAGAATGGCAAATTGTTTTTTTAAGACTCCAAATGAATGCTTTATGACACCCCTCAATGATGCATGGAGTTAAAGGCTTCTTCGCTCCCATGTGGGCTAACATGTTGAAAATCACTCAAATGGTATCTTCTTTGACAATACGGAGTTAAGAATCCCTTTCTGTTTGCATGACCAACATCAACAACATAATATTTATCTATATACATGAAGTGTACATGAGTACAAACCTAAAATAGTGGCAACTACTTATATGTAACACTCTATTCAGTTAGTGCATTACTAACCAGGTGGTGGAATAGTAAAGTTGTTGTCAGGATTGTGAATTGCTTCCTTTAAAATTCTACTGTCATGAGCAGACGCCTCCCAACCAGCTGAGACAAATGTAAATCTCATATGAAAGTCACACACTAGAATATTTGGAGTGCAATTGGAGGTTGTGTTCCTCCCTGATATATATGAGACTTTATGATCAGAAGGTACCTTAACTGTAACATACATGTCATCTAATGCTCCAATACAATTCTTCAAGTACGACCAATATTTTACCTTTTTTTTGCATGAACTATGTATGACGGGGTTTCTAATAAATTATGCTCTGGTTTCATTATTTCTTGAGCCCATGCACGTACAGCTTCTAAAACTTCATTGAAGTAACGATTAATAGCCTCACCAAAGTGCTGTAGTTCTGCATGAAGAGTGTGGTTTGTCTTAGAAATAACAATTGTGGTCAAGGAAATTGTTATTTTCTCATCCACACTAACCCAATGACTATTTACTAGCAAAAATCGTTGTTTGAATATGTCACATAATCGGTAAGCGGCATGTCTCAAAACAAACTCCATCATGTCTAGTTAACATATCTTCAATAATTTGTTTACCAGTGAATCCCATGGTGCACACTTGTTTCCTAAGAAAGTACTTTCAGAAAATTTGTTGCAAGTATTCCATTATTTCTGTAAAAACTCTCATATCTTCGTCAAATAGGAAACAATTTTCATCATCGCCAAAACTGAAATCGTACTCATCCTCGGTATCCCAGTCCTCTTTTTAGAGCAATCCTCCTCATCCGAAGTCACTCTAACACCAACAGAAAAACAATCTTTTATGCATCGTTATTAAACACACATTTCATAAAGTATCATTACGAATCACTAAACATATAAAGGTGAGATAGCAATACATGCAAATAAAGAAGATGGTGATAAGCGCATAACTACAAAACACACATTTCAACTCTCACTTTTATTTTACAAGATCGAGATAAGAAATACCTTTGAAAGCTTCTAAATCTCTACAAGTTTTTATTGTTTCAAAACCTTCAAATCACAAACAAAGAATTAGACAATTCATACTAATTAGATTAATCGCTACTGATTAGACTAATTCATTCAAGTATGATAAACCTTGGAGGCAACATAACATGATAAACCTTGTCAAATATCTCGTTTTATATACATTAACTTATTTCCATCTTTTTACAGCTCAAACAAAAAGAAAACAAGCTCAGGAAAGTGCAAATGACGAATTGCACAACCTAAAACTACCCAACAAAACAGACAATTTTTCCCCAATCTAATTAGCCTTTGGAATGAAAATAACACAAATTAAATTAGTAGAATCCAAAACACCACAACAAAAAATAGATTCTCAAGGGAAAGTTAGAACAGTATAGAAGAAATATGAATAGGGAAAAGGCAAAGGGAAAGAAAATTAGTAGCTTAAATTATTTCTTCGAAATCAAATAAATTTTACAAGGAATGCATATTTTTTATAAGACATTCTTACCGTAGGGAGTCCAACCCATAAAACCCAATGGTAGGAATGAATGTGAATCGTAGCTTCTACCAACATAGAAGAATAAAAAGACAAAACTGTACGTTGGAGATCTAACCCCTAGTAAAGTAAGTAATCATCAAGACGTCAACGACAGCAACTCTTCCTGAAGAGTTGAAGAAGTGGAGTTTTATCTCCCACAAACTACAACATGCAAACGACTAAAAGGAAAGATGGCAATCTTGAAGAAGCCAAGCTTACCTTCCACGATCCAGCAACCTTGCCTTCGATCAGTCACTATCCGGATTGGGACATGAAGGGAGTAGAAACGATGGACTCATACGAGCAGTCGAAGACGATGCCTTCACGCCACCCTTCGACACCACCATTCGCTGCCACCCCCCTCCCCTCCCCCTCTTGCTGCTCACCAATCCTCTGGGGAAAGTAATGGGTGCCAGGGTTTTTGATTGGAGAAGTGGTTGGATGGCAACAAAAATGTGGAAATGAATGAGAGAGGAAAAGCAGAATGTTGGGTAGCAAGAAGAAATGGTGTGAGAAGAGTAAAGTTTGAAGGCATCATCCGTCAAGACGATAAACTGGCGTCATCTGTAAAATTGAGTTAGTTATTTTATTTTTATTTTTTTTGAAACTAATAAATCATCATTTAAACTAATAATTAAAAATTTACTTGATTATAAATCCACCATTAAGTGAAAACATGTCCAAAATAAGGATTAGAAACATTACTCGTAGAGTCAGTAACATATGTCCACAAAGATTTATAAGCAAAGTTGAATCAAATCATCCTAAGTTGACTTGTTATAGTTGCTAATAAGTTTCATTTCTAGACCCTCGTTGGAGAAGATCATACAAGATTGACACATCAACGTTAGGTTGAACGATGGCTGATGTAGGGGGACCTGTAGGGATGGCGAGCCCGATAAATGATGCGATGAATTGAGCAGCTAAAAGTGTTTGATCCGCTTTCTATTCATTTTGCATTCTTTCTAAGGTTTGGGATATATCTTCATTATACGAACTTATAGTTACATTTTCTACCCAAAATTTTGTCAGTGAAATGATACTAGATATAATATAAGATACAAGTTTAGTTGTGCTTCTAAAGATCAAATTGTTTCTTTACAACGGCAGATTCCACCATATTGGTGGCATGAGTAGTATCCAAAGATTGTGGTTCTTAGAAAATTTTGAGCAATTATTCAGAAACGGGCAATCCTCTAACTTTGTATGAAAGAGAATTGCAAAGTCAAATAACAAAAACGACCAAATTGTCTATGCCGTAAAGTAATCTAATAGAATATGTCTTACACTTTCATTACTCATATCGCAGGTCAGGCAGTTGTATGTGCCTATCCATCTCCTTTTACCTAAGTTTCCTTTTAAAAGAATTTTATCATGGCTTGTGTTGAAATCTTGGTTTTCCAAAGGATGTGTTGTAGCCTAGTTCTTATTCCCCCATCAGTCACTTTTTCATAGCAACTCTTAACCGATAAGCTGTTATTAGAAGTAGGTAACAACTTTATTTTGTCCTCGTCTTCATTAAGGTTTATTCTACTCATAATATCTGAAAATTTATCCAGTTGCTGTTGTAGAGTGTCAATATTCACTAATCTTGTGTTTTCTAGCTTGAATAGGGAGTCCAAGTAGTTGATATATTTACTCAACATCCTCTTGACATTACTTTTTTTCTCATTGCAAATCAAAAACAGTTCAAGTAGTCTATTCTTAATCGAAAAGTTGTCCTTCCACTTGTTTTCCCAGAATATTATATTTTCTCTATTGTTTAGGGAAAACTTTGTAAAAACATTAATAATTGAGAAATTGTTTTTTATGTTTGCCCAAAGAGGTGATTCCTTGCTATCCTGTTTATTCAGTATGCTTCCTACCCTAAAATTGTGATAGTACTTAGCCTTAACTAGGCTAATTCACATATATTTTGAGTTATCTAATAATAATTACCATAAAAGTTTACATTTTAATGCAATGTTAAAATGTCTGAGATTTATTATGTCCTAGCCTCCATTATTTTTTGGCCTGCACAACAAATCCCATTTCACTAAGTAGTACCCTTTCTTATTTGTTAAAGGTGAATTCCACAAAAATCTATGTCTCAATCGATCTAGTTCTAGCTCGACTCTGGTGGAGAGGTGCAAGACAAATAGGTAGTATGTTGGTAGAGCTGAAAGTTCTGAGTTTAGTAATGTAAGTCTTCCTCCTATGGATAAATATTTAACCTTCCAAGTAGCAAGTTTAGAGGTGATTCTATCTAAGATAGGAGATCAGTCCCTGTATGAGGCCTTCCTGTAGTGGAGTGGCAGCCCTAGGTATTTTATGGGTAGAGAATCCTGTCCACATCCAAGAATTTTACAATTTCTATTGTTTTCCTTTTGAGTAACACCTATCCCTATAAGAGTTGATTTTTTGTAATTTATTGTAAGACTTGAACACACCTCAAAAACACGTCAGGATCCTCTTAATGTTGACTATATTTTCAATGTGTGGTGATAAAAAAATGATGGTGTCATCTGCAAACTGAATGTTGAATACTTGTGGCCCATTCCTAGACATGGAAAACAGGTCGGGCCGGCCCAGGCCCGCTCGGCCCAGCCCGGGCCCGGAAAAA
>JAMKQA010051990.1:0-10761 GCA_024699735.1 Posidonia australis
GAACACCTGCTGCTTGAGAATCAGGCGGATGATGTCTCGGAGATTTCGTGCCAGCTGGTTGCCAGCCCGGTCGGAGAGGGGCCAGACACCAAGAGGATCAAGAAGAAGATACATGGTGATGGGGCTCCTTCAGATTTCTTCATTGATAAGGTATGTCTCAATTAATCCATGTCTTCGTACGTACACTTCATTTATGCGTCGTTCTCACAGATTTATGTAAAATTGGTTATTTAGTTTTAAATTCTGCATTTGTTTTTATCTGAATTCTCACCTCTTGATGAAGGTTTTGGGTGAAAATATCAAGAAGGAGCTATCTCGCATCCAATCTGAACTAGGCACCACGAACCCAAACAACGGATTCAGGTAAATTCTCTCCTATAAATTGAACTTGTGCATCTACTCCTTTCATCAAGTTCCCTGTCATTTCTAACGAATTCTAAGTTGCTGCATATTAGTTCTGATCAAATTGAAGCAATATCAACTAGTCTGCCAGTGGACAAGACAGATCTGAAGAAGTTCTTCCCCAAGTAAGTGTTTCAGTATCTAATACAAAGAACAGATTTTTTGCTGTGCTAATGTCTTCATGAGTTAATTGTTCCAGATCCTGGTGTGATAGATATGGAGATGTGGTGCTTGATGTTGTGAAAAAGGAGTTCAAGGATCATGTCAGTGAAATGGAGATCCAGAAGAATGCGAATAGAGACAAGAGAACAAGCTCTGGGAATTGGGTGACTTTTGAAGAAGAGAATGATGAGAATTTCCACCCCAATCTCTTTTCTCAGAATCCCTCATTGTTCAATAAGAGGACCAAGAATCCATTTGATGATGAATTTGTACAGAAAGATGGGAATGGTTTGGGTTCTGCAACCAAGAATCCATTTCAAGACACCCAGAATCCTTTCTGGACACCAAATCTTTGCTAGGGGAATAGAATACCAAGCCTTTGTACTGAGTGGAGAATTTACGTTATGTATGTTGTCAAGAAATATCTGAGGGATATAAATTGACCGTTTTGCATTGTTATTCTAATGAATATGTCTCTAGAAAAACTCTATCAGCTTGGATAACAACTGATGCGGGATTACGTGAGTTCCCATTAAAAATCTGCAATCTGAATAACTAACTACATTTAAATTCCATCTGAAATCTGAATGGATCAAAAATCAATGTTTGGATTCGAATCAACCAATATGTTCTAATTTAGATATTATTTGAATACAAAATATTATCCACTTCAATCCAAAATCTGAATAAAGTCTCTACTTCAAAAATAACGAATATCAAAAAAATTCAAAAAATGTTTATATTTACACCAAACAGTGATAGTTATGATAATTAAATAAACACAATGTTACATAGGTAGCGTTTGGCACATCGCTCTTCCGACTTCCGTCGCTCTAGCTCCCAATTTTGCCGTAAACAAACGCCCGCCGCCACTCGGGAGCGTTGTTGAGGACGAGATCCACTCCTAAAACTGTAGCGAAGGCAGGAACTGAGGAGCGGGTGGAGGCAGCTCTTCACAAGAGCTGAGTGATCCTAGATATGAAAAGTCCTGAATGTCCCTAATGAAAGCATATAATACCAATATAATCTTGTTTTATTTACAAGAATAATGCTATTTGGATTGAGTGGTTAGAAGGGCTGTAAATGCTAGGGATTTTAGGAGACGAGAGGAGGGAGATTTCTATCACCGGTCTTCCCGAGTCCAGTTGAAAGGCGCCGGTCTTCCTGTTGGGGTCGACAACTAGAGTGCAGTTGCTGGTGTTTCCTCCACAACGACCATTGCTTAGACTATCGGAGTGCATCAAGGACGACGATTGGAAAAACTGTCGGAAGGTATGCACTTGTCCTCTTTGATCTGTTTCTTCCCAAATGCCATATATGCAAGTAATGTATTGCACAGTTTGTTTTTCCTTCTAGACTAGTTGATTCAGGAATGAAATTGGTGTTTTTTGGCTTTTCATCTGTTGGAAGATATGTGTTCAATTGCAAATTAGAGGTGAGGCAGCATAAGAGTTGCTTGGTCATCATCCCGTTGTTTTTATGGAGTATAAAACAAATGACAGTTGCTTGACTTGTTTGTGTTGAGATTCTTTTCTAGAAGTCTGTGAAATGACATATCTTGTTTGTGTTGAGATTCATGTCTTGACTTGTTTGTGTTGGATTTTGGAAGTCTGTGTTGAGATTCATGTCTTGATAGTTCATTTCTGGAGACTGGAAGTCTTGACTTTTGGAGATTGTTTTTGTTATTTTTTGTTTGTGATATGATGGCATTTAGATCTGATCTTACAGTTCATTGTTAACCAAAACATATCCACCAATCTTATTAATATTGATGCTGAAATTAATGAATCTCATTAAAAATATTCAAACAAAAGAGAGAGGATTAGAGGAATAGTTTCAGCATGAGAATTTATTAAATTTCCATAAATAGACTTCAAATACAAAGGACTTCACCACGAATCAATCGAATTAGATGAGGTTTTTTTAGAAGACTTGTAGTAGTTAGATAAAGTTTTCGAGATGTAAATAATTAGCTTTATCATTAACATCTAATGTTTCTTTTAGAATATGTTGAATATTTAAATTTTTTTGGCTTGGACATTGCAGTTGTTGTGATATGTTGACATTGTAGTTGCTGTGATATAACAGTTGCAACAATAAATTCGTTTTTTTCTGTGTTATCTAATGAAGAGTCAAGTTTACATACTTAGGTCTTACATCTTGATTGATTTGCAAGGAAAGAGGGAAATTGAGAAACAACCTTTCCAGCTTCTTGATTTTATTGCTGCAACTAGAATTAGAAAAATACGATAGGTGTCATACCTCATTGTAAACAAACATATCTTAATTTCATAAGAAAGCTTTTTCATGCACACATGAGATTTTTTTTTAAAGAAACGTTAAAGTTGTTGAATGTTAACAAAGTAAATTGGTGGTACTATTGTTACACCCAACATTGAGAATAATCAATTCCCAGTGATAGAGTTTAGCACATGATTTGTATTTCTTGTTTGTTTTAATTTACAGTAATTACATAAGGTAGCTCTCTTTTTTAATTTACAATACATTACATTTGTGCCTCAAGTTTTTATTCTTTATTTTTTTGGTGCTTCGTTTGAGACTTATGTCATGCATTTTTTATGTATTACAGTAGAGGTTACATTTGTATTCTTGTAGCCTCTCTCGATGGCGAGTTACAACTGAAGTCAACGACTAAAGTCAAATATTAATCGTCGTATCATAGATGAGAACATAATAGACACATTTCATGATATGATCGAATTATACGAAATCAGCTATCCACCTAGAAACATTGTTCATAATGCAGGGTTTACGGGTGAAGCAGTTGTAAGAAATATGATGATGGATTATTGGAGGATCACCTTTGACAATTGTAAGATGCTTCCTAGTGCTTTTATTAATTTGTGTGCCATATTTTGTGAAAGGGATTTGCTTGTGGATAGTCGGTGGGTATCTGTAGAGGAACAAGTAAGAAATTTTCTCCAAACTCTCGAACATGGCCATAAAAATAGGACGGTGCAATAAAGCCTACAACACTATAGTGAGACTATTAGTAAATACTTTAATAGAGTTCTAAGGACAGTTGTTAAGTGGGCTCTTGATATTATATACCCTAAAGAAAGTTTTACTTCCATTCCAAGGCACATCATAGAATATGTCAATGGAAAGTATTATTCATTTATCAAGAATACTGTTGAAGTACTAGACAGTATACATGTTATGTGTGTTGTGTCCAAGAAGGATCAGATGGCTTACAGGTGTGGAAGAGATCCGAAGCACATCACACAAAATGTGTTAGGCATTTGTAACTTCAACATGAGGTTCACATTTATTTCTATTAGTTGGGAAGGAACTACACGTGACTGTTAGGTTCTTAATCATGTACTTACAGATCCCAATCATAAGTTTCCATATCCTCTTGGAGGTTAGAACGTTCATTGATATTTTGAATTTTTTATAAGGTTTTGCAATTGTTATATTTAATACAAAAATGCTAATAATCCACTTGTTTAAATTTACCGATAAGTACTACCTTGTTGATGCTAGGTATCCAAATAGAAAAGGCTATTTGGCACCATATCGTATAACACCGTATCATGTCGCACAATTCCAAACATCTCGATTGCATGGGAAGGAGGAGTACTTTAATCAAATACACTCTTCCTTGAGGAATGTTATTGAGCGGTCCTTTGGTGTTTTGAAGAAGCATTGGAACATTCTAAACTTCATGTCACCATATAGTTATAAAAAACAAGTCAAGATTGTTGTTGCATGTGTGGCTCTCCACAATTTCATAATTGAACAATGAGTAGTGGATGAAGTACTCGAGGATTCTGTTGTGGATGAAGACATTATGCCACAGGAAGATATCGATGATGATAATGTTGAGCCAACTACCTTATATGAAATGGGGATCGTTGATTTTCATAATGCTATTCAAGATCTAATCGTAAATGCACGAGAATTAGTGTGAACTTGATATTGTATAACAACTTCCAACCTATAATCTTTCTGTGATTGTCACTACTAGAATTTCTGCATTTTGCGAGGATTACTAGCGAGGAATCTTCCACGTAAAATTTTAACAAGGTAAAATTGTGAGGAAATATCCTCGCCATATTCCAGCGAGGTTATAGTGAGGATATATCCTCGTTTTTTCCTTGCTAAATATATAACGAGGACTTAGCAAGGAATTGTCCACGCTAAATGTCCTCGCTAATTCTGATCTAAATATCGAGCGGCGAGCCTCACCCCTCCCTCCGCCAACCCTATTTCTTTCTATCTTTTCCTCTTGCGTTTCTCCTACCTTCGCCACCGTGCCTTTCGTGCCTCCTGCCTCCTCGCCGTAATGCCTCCTTGTAGTTGTACCTCCTCATCGTCATGCTTCTTGCCTCCTCATCGTTGTGCCTCCGCCCTCCTCGTCGCTGTGCCTCTGCCTCCTTGTCATCGTGCTCCCTCCTTGCCATCGTACACCTCCGTCTCCTCCTCCTCCTCCTCCCGCCGCAGGTATGTAGTTTCAAAGTGTGATAAAGTAGTTTCTCAACTAGGTTTTTCCACTAGGTTTATTATATCGGTTATTACTTCCTGATTTACCATTAATTTCAAGATGAGCACATCCTTTACATTGCTGTAATAACAAGATTGGACTTCCATTTCATGTCAATACATTCCAGATACAGTTAACCATAAGAGATATGATGAGCACATCCTTTTCATTGCTGTAAATTTTTTTTTCTTCTACTCTACATTGTTTGCATAAATTTTTTTTATAAAGTTTTGTTGTTCAGACATAGACTGCATCTACACCATTTTCTGCTCTAGGATATGGTGGCATTAATGAAACTACAACTTAGGAATGAAAATTAGGAGTGATACCATCCAAACAGACCCTAATACTTTCGAACTTTGGAGTGAAAATTTATCATTTATGGTGTTGTTGAGTTATTTTGCTGAGTAGTAATGGCTGTGGATGGCCTCTTATTCTTGTTGGAGTTTATTATTCTTCTTTTTTTTGCATAAAATCTTCCACTTTTTATCTTTACTAAGACCTTCAGATTAGTTTTGGCTTCTCTTGCTGCTTCCTAGACATAGAACTACTGCCATTGTGTTCATGTAGGGGGGCTTCCATTGCTTCCTCCCAGTAGAGTAGGTCCTTTGGGTGGATGGTCTTTGGTTTTAAGGAGAATCTGCTAGTGTCTCCCTATTTTATGATTATCTTGCGTTCTCAGTGTTTTAGTGGGACAGTTGGCAGAATACATCAATGACAGAGACATATCCAAAACAGATGATGTTAGAGAATTTATTGTTAGTAGGTTCTTTGATTTGGGCAGTACTGGTACCATATTGAAGTAATTAAGGATATTGAGCTTAAAATCAACTGGCTCGGTAGGTGTATTTTTAATTTTACATGATGTAGTGTAATATTCTAATAGAAGAGAGAAACACATTAAGGGGGAATTCCAAATTATGTGGGTGTAAAAAGCCTGGGTAACAAGTGCAACTAACATTTTTGTCAATTATCACATCCTTCTTCTACACTTGAGTCCTTTTTTGAGATTTGCCTCCTTTTCATCTTCCTTGGCAAACCATACATTAGTCATCTCCTTGTCAAATAAGTTTGGTGACTTCAATTTTATTCAAGTTCTAGTTTTATTTTGTTGAAATAGATTTGGTGTTCTAGTATGGTGTATTTTACGACTCAACTCAAATCCTTGAAGCCACAACTTAGGAATAAATATTTCATTACATTCCAATTTATTGTGGTCCCTTTATTGTGTGTATAATTGTGGTGGTGTATTTTACCATCAACACCACCACAACCATTGTGTTCATGACTTGTTTAATGTATATGGGAATCTTCATTCTATTTTCAGATTATGCTATCTTCATTGTTATTTCTTTTTCTATCAAAAGTCGCACTTTACAGATTACATTCTTTCAATTTCAATATTAGTATTCACATGTGAACCATAATGTTTAGCAGTATATGTAAATTTTTTTACAAAAGCTCGTGATAAAAACTTTACTTACACTACACAGTTATTTTTGATGCCATGTTGAATTCAATGGTATGCTTAGTTACTTACACTACACAGTTATTATGTGTGCCAGGAAATTTAAAGAATATGACCAGTCATTTCTAACATATCAGTTTTACTATTTTCTGTACTCTTTATCTTTGCTTGTTTAATTTATATGGGAATCTTCAGTATGGTTTCAAAGTAGGTTATGCTATCTTGTTTGTTTTTTCCTCCACAACTTTTAAGTTCCTTTCCAATCAAAACTTGCATTTTCACAAATTGCTTTCTTTTAACTTCAGTACTAGTATTCACACGTGAAACATAATACTTAATGGTATTTCCAAGATTATTTGAAATGCTTGTGACGAACAGGATAGTTGCACTACAAGGTTGTTTTTTATTTAGTGTCATGATTGAATTCAATGATAAGTTAAGACATTTTATGTCATGGAAAAGGATGTGTGTATGTGATAGCTACTAACAAATCATTATTAGAAAATGTAAAGAATATGATCAGTCATTTTTAACATAATAGTTTTAAGTTTGAATCAGGAAACAAAAAATATTAAGAAGAGATATAGACAGTAATCTTATTTGATAAAGCTTGTTCTTTTCATCTTCAATTTCTTGTTCAATTCTTATTATTCTATTGTTATAAATTATCCTATTGTAATGTGATATTTAAGTCACATTCTTTTTTAAATGTCATCATGTTTTTCTTTCAATCTCGACATATAGACATCTTATCATTTCTTTCTTTTGTAGAGAGAAATGTCTTGTCATCGTGATTGGATGTATACACGAATCGTGGATGAAGAAGTATGTATGAGTTTTTTGAATGGGGTTCAGGAGTTTGTGGAATTTGCATATAATCAATGTCCGGATATTGTGGAAAGTAATGGAAGGATTATATATCCTTGTAAAAAATGTACACTATTGAAAAAACAATCGAAAATGGATGTTGAAATACATTTATGTAAGAAAGTTGCTATGGGAGTCTTTTCAAAGCTATGGGAAAGTTGCTCCTGTTAGTACGGATCCCATTGTGGACATGGTGATGGACGTGGCAGGTCCCGATTTTGATGTGTCTGCTGATAAAGAGCCACATGATGAATCTCAAGAGTTTTATGAGTTGTTAAGAAAGGCGAATGAGTCATTATGGCCAGGTTGCAAGAATTACACAAAGTTATCGGTAGTGTCTGAGTTGTTGGCATTGAAGATCGATAACAATATGACAGATAGTTATTTTGATGCTATGATATGTAAAATCAAGAAAAATGTTGCCAGAGAATCATGAATTGCCGAAGAACTACTATAAGACGAAGAAGATGATGAGAAAGATGGGGTTGATAGAGGTGAAGATTGATGCTTGTTCAAAACATTATATCTTGTACTACAAGGAACAAGAAGATAAATTAGAATGTCAAGAATGTCACAAGTCCCGTTACAAAAGTGATGCAAAGACACGTGTACCTCAGAAGGTGCTTCGTTGTTTTCCTCTAGCATCGAGACTGAAGAGGTTATACTATTGCAGAGAGACTACAAAAGATATGACATGGCTGCAATTCATACACAGAACTCTGATATGGAGCATCTTTCTGACACCAAGTGTTGGCAAATCCTGAAGGAGTCGTTTCCATCATTTGCTTATGAAAATCGTAATGTCGTTGTTGGTCTTTCTAGTGATGGATTCAATCCACATGGTAGAGGAAAATATTACTCTTGTTGGCCTGTTATGATCACACCATACAATATACCTCCTTCGATGTGTAATAAGAAGCCATACATGTTTTTGTCTTTGCTTATTCCTGGTCCAAGTCATCTTGGAAAATACATTGACGTGTACTTGAGACCTTTTGTAGACGAGTTGAAGATGCTTTTGGACACAGGGGTTGAGACATATATATGATACAAGCAAGCGAGAAACTTTCAACATGAAAGTTGCATTGCTTTAGACTATAAGTAATTTCCCTGCATATGAGATGTTGTCCGGTTGAAGCACACATGGAAAGATGAGCTGTCCTCATTGTATGGAACACACAAAGTCCTTTCAGCTTCAATATGATCGAAAGTCATGTTTCTTTGACTGTTATCGTCAATTCTTGCCCATGGATCACCCATATCGAAGACAGAAATAAACTTTTAAGAAGAATAAAGTCAAACTTTCTAACTCACCCCTCAAGTTGTCGGGAGAGCAAGTCTTTAATCAACTTTTAAACTTTGAGCAGATCATTTTTGGCCATGATGTTGATCCACAAACATTAGAAGGATTTGGGATTACTCACAATTGGACGAAGATCAGCATAATTTAGATGTCATGCATATCGAGAAGACTGTATTTGACAATGTGTTCTACACGGTAATGGATGTCAAAGGTAAGACAAAGGACACAGAGAATGCACGTAGAGATTTGAAGTTGATTTGTAGTCGTAAGGACTTGCATTTGATAGAACGTGCTAATGGAAGGACTGAAATGACAAAAGGAATGTACACGCTCGATAAGAATCAGATAAAGACAGTGTGTGAGTGAGTCAGTAACTTAAAATTTCCAGATGGATATGCATCAAATATATCAAAACTTGTAGATCTCAAGAAATATACTTTCAAGGGAATGAGAAGTCATGATTGTCATGTGTTTATAGAGAGATTACTTCCCCTTACATTTAGAGGTTTGTTGCCTAAGTCCATTGTAGATGTATTTAGAGATCTAAGTAAATTTTTCAAGGCAATTTGCTCTTCCAAATTGTCTGTGAAAGACATAGAGATTTTAGAGGGAAATATTGTTCTCATATTGTGTACTCTTGAGAAAATATTTCCTCCTGCTTTCTTCGACTCGATGGAACATCTCATGATTCACTTACCTTACGAAGCCAAAGTGGGTGGACCAGTGCAATATCGATGGATGTATCCTTTCGAGAGATACATGTTATTGTAAAGAAAGTTTGTTTCTTTTTAGTTATTCGGAGGTCGTTTATCTAATTTATCCACTTTTTTAATAGGCACATGTTTTTCTTGAAACGAAAAGTTCGAAATAAGAATAGAGTGGAAGATTCAATAAGTGTACAATATATCTATGAAGAGGTTGCCACTTTTTGCTCAAGATATTTCTCATCAGAGGTTGAAGCAATGCATAATCGAGTACAGAGGAACGATGATCTTGGAGTTGAAGAACAAGACGATATACTTTCTATCTTTTGTTCTAGTGTTCGTCCTTTTGGAAAGGCAAAAGAAAGTCTACTCACCCAGAAAGAGAAAGATGCTGTAGAGTGATATGTTCTTGATAATTTCCAAGAAGTCGAACCTTTTGTCGAGTATTTTTTGTTATCTTTCTTGATATGTCTATTCAATAAATTTTGATAATAAAGTATCTTATTATGTTTAAATTTTCAAATGTAGGCTATTCAGAGAACAATTAATGGTCGACTGTCTTAGCCTTAAAGATGCTGATATCTTGGAGTTATTCAGGAACACATTTCCTAAGTGGTTTAGAAATATCATATAAACCAACTTGATCCTAGTCCAAAGCAAAAGCTCTTACAAGACTTAGCTTATGGTCCTATTTTTCAAGTAAAGTCATATAGAACTTGCTTTGTAAATGGGTATCGATTTCACACACAAGAATACGGTAGGAGATTAACTACTCAAAATTCAAGAGTTATGGTGAACGAATCTTGTTATGGAGAAGACCATATTAATTATTATGATATCTTAAAAGAGATTCTCGAGTTGGAATACATTGGTGCAAATAATGTGATATTATTCCTTTGTGATTGGTATGACCTTAAAGGAGTCATACACGATATTAGACATGATATTGTAGTTGTTGTACCAACCAAATACTTGAGGAGATTCGAGCCATTTGTGTTAGCTTCACAAGCGGATCAAGTCTATTATGTACCTCAAGTTTCAAGAAAGCGGAAGAAAGATGAATCTTTCAGTGTAATGAAGATCAAAACACGTGCCTACATTGCTATGGCCGATGATGCTACGAATGATAAGTTTGAAGACTTGTATCAGCTTGACTACGAGCATCCACAACCGATAGTTGTAGACCATACTCTAGATTAAATCTCTATAATTCCATCAAATTCAATGTTGTGACAAGTTGAGGATGAAGAAAGAACGTTTGTAGAAGATGACAGTGAAGATGATGATGAAAATGAAGAAGAAGAAAGTATTGACTATAGTGACGAAGATTAATTAGATTTTATTGTTA
>JAMKQA010051991.1:0-15817 GCA_024699735.1 Posidonia australis
ATGATCATAAGCATATTTCTATGTGCAAGAACATAAAAGGTGCGTGGCAAAATGCTATGTGCAAGGAAATGATAAAAGAAGATAACTCATGCAGGTTTTATGCTAGAAACAAAAATTTAGATTAGCATGGAGATTATTTTGCATAGAGAGCAAGCATGTTTATCATAAAACTTTGCAAAAACATGGAATAAATCAGTCCATATGTAAGATTTCAAGCATGCTTTATCATGTTTTTGAAATGAGATTTAAAGGAGAAAGAGGAGGTAGAAAGCCTACCTCTCAAGATGTTCCTTCTTGTAATATCAGAGATAAAGATATCCTTGTTGCATTTGAAGGACCAAGGTTGTTTTAGGATGCAAGGGAGTGCTCCAAAAAACAAAAATAAGCTGCTGGAAAGAAGGAGAAACTCGTGCAAGATGCTGGCTCAGAACAGAATGGATGAATTCAGGATTTCTAACCTCCCTCAATGGTTGCCTATGGGTGTCCTTATATAGGATTTTCTCATGGGTAACTCATGGGAATGCAGAGAGCCTCGTAGATGAAAAGCCTGGAAGATTCCATGGCATATTCGTTGCTAGAGGTAACAGCCATGGGAGGTGGAAAGCCAGCAGCCCGCAGCCTGTGAAGTGGCGTGCGCCTGGGATGTGTGTCAGAGATGTGTGCCTATGATGTGCACTAGGTAAGTGTGCCAGGTAAGTGTGCTAGCTAGGTGTGCTAGGGAAGTGTGCCAGGGAAGTGTGCTAGCTAGGTGCTCTCCCCTACTGGTCTGGTTTTCTAATTGGGCTGCGGGCTTGCTATGGGTTTAGGGTTGGTCACATCCAAAGCAACATCTAGAGTTTTATCAATGAGTCACCTCAAAATCGGGGTGGCTACACCATGTCTAGGATACTTTCCCTGTTTATGACCCAAACGTTCGTCATAATTGGGACCTCCGGCGGACCTAACAAACATAAATCATAAAACACAAATAAAACATGGGGTTTTAACCCTTGAGTCTACTTCAAAACCCCTCAGACCACTCATCATTTCATTAAGCATGCTATTCACAATAAAATCATGAAGCCATGAAGCTCATTTTGAATTACTGTAGCATGCATACCCAAAACTCGTCTAAATCCACAAAAAAGCATCCTAACCTCATGATCTCTACATAAACACATCATACAATCCATTCCACACATCTCTATCATTTTTCCATGATTTATCATGTTTTATTCATCATTTTCATGCATTATACTCATTAATCTAGAAATACAGAACAAGAGAAGAAGAGGGGTCGTGTACCCCCCTGCGGTACACCCACAACCTCCCCCGCACTCCAGTAAAGCCTCCCCACGCCCCAACGAAGCCTTTCCTACTGGGGATCCACGCGGACGAAGCTCTCCACCTCTGGCTCGTGCACCACTCCTTCTTTACATCTTTCTCTTTCAACTGGTCTCCCATCCACCTTCTCCTAACTCTTTATCTCCTCCTCCTCTCGCGTCACGTCGGCCACCAATCCCATCACCCTCGCATCAGAGGGGACAAGGACGCACGGGTTGGGCTGTCGAGACATGGGTTCACAAGAGGGGAAAGAAAAGAGAAGAAGAAGACAAGAACTAGTGAGGGAGAGAGAGAGAGAGAAAGGAAAGAAAGAAAAGGAAAAGGAAAAAATTGACACGCAAACCGAGGCAACTATGCATCCTCAGACCGGATCCCACATTGGTCCCACAACACAAACATGTGCACAAAAAGCCAACAAACTACCACATACACAAGAAACAATAGATTATCCATTAATAAATCATTTATACCATATTACAATTAATTACATGGTTTACAATTAAAAATGGATAATCAGGCCCAAATGTCACATCCTATCCCTTAAAAGAATTTCGTCCTCGAAATTCAGCTCTAATAAAACAAGTAAGGGTATTGTCTCTTGATGTCCACCTTGTACTCTCAGGTAGCCTACTCTTTACCATGGTGTTGCCACTAAACTAACACAAACAGAATCACTTTATTCCTAAGGACTTGCTCTTTCCTGTCCATTATCTGAACTGCATTTTCAACCATAGACAGGTCTTCTTGCAGTTCCTCTGGCTGCATTGGTATAACTTGGGACACATAGGCCAATCATTTCCTCAGCATGGACACATGGAAGGTGTTGTGCACACTAATCAACTCTAGAGGCAGATCTAGTCTGTATGCCACCTCACCAACCCTTTTGGTAATCTAGTACAGTCTGATGTATCTTAGGCTCAACTTGCCTCTCTTTCTGAATCACATCACTCTTTTGGTTGGTGACACTGTCAGGAGTACGAAGTCTCCTACCTCGAATTCCATAGGTCTCCGCCTCCTATCTGCGTAACTCTTCTGCTGACTCTGGGTAGACAACAGCCTCTTCCTAATCATGTCCAGCTAGCCCTCATACTGCTATACGATCTTGGACCCAACAAACTGTCTCTCACCTACCTCACTCTAGCAAGTGGGTGTCCTACAGGGTTTGCTATACAATGCCTCATATGGTGCCATTCCAATATTGGCGTGATAACTGTTATTATATGCAAACTTAATTAGAGGTAAGTGATCCTCCCAGCTACCACCAAAGTCCAAGGCGTAGGCCCTCAACATGTTTTCAAGTGTCATGATGGCCCTCTTTGTCTGGCCATCCGTCTAGGGTTGAAAGGCAATACTCAAGCTTAGCACTGTACCAAAAGCCTCTTGTAAAGATCCCCAGAACATTGATGTGAATATCGTGTCTCTATCTAACACAATAGAAACTAGAACACCATGTAGTCTCACAATCTCTAAAACATACAACTTTGCTAGCTTTACCAAGGGAAGATTCACTCTCATTGGCAAGAAATGTGTCAATTTCGTAAGGCAATCCACAATCACCCAAACTGTATCATTCTTTCTTCAGGTCCTCGGCAAACCAGTCACAAAATCCATCAACACATTTTCCCATTTCCACGCTGGGATATCCAGAGGTTGCAATGTCCCTTCGGGCTTCTGGCGCTCTATCTTCATCATCTGGCAGGTTACACACTTCGCCACATACTCAGCAACTTTCCTTTTCATCCTAGGCCACTAGAAATTCCTTTTCATATCCTTATACATCTTGGTACTTCCTAGATGAATAGTATATCTGGAGTGGTGAGCTTCATCAAGTAGACTATTCTTGATTTCTTCCACTTGACGCACGTATAATCTCATGTCGTAGCTCAACCCACTGTCTACCCTAATAGAAAAGTGAGGGGAATTACTGGCTTCCAGCTTCCTCCAGATATCCAACACAAAAGAATCATATTGTTGAGCGGCGACAATCGCCTCAATCATTCTCAGGTGAACAGACAAATTGGCTAACACCACTCTGGTAGCTCCCTGAGACTGTCTCCGAGGTCTGCACTCCACTAGCCTTTCTAACAATTTCCATTCAAGAATCATTAGGCTAGTCATGACATGAGTGCATCTGCTCAAAGCATCTGCAACCATATTTTGCTTTTCCTTTGTGGTATGACAAGCTGAAGTCATAATCCTTAATATATTCCACCCAGCACCTCTATCATAGGTTCAGATCCTTCTAAGTGAAGATGTACTTCAGACTATTATGATCTGTGTATACCTCAAACTGTTCGCCATACAAGTAATGCCTCCAAATCTTCAGGGCGAACACAACAACTGACAATTCCAAGTCATGGGTGGGATAATTCTTCTCATAATCTTTCAACTTACATGAGGCATATGCCACCACCCTACCATGTTGCATCAGCACACACCCCAAACCAGTCCCACAGGCATCACTATAGACTGTGAAACCGCCACTCCTAAAGGACAAAGTCAAAACTGGGGTTGATAGTAGACAAGCCTTGAACCCATTGAAGCTCTCCTTACATTGCCAATCCCAAGCAAAGTGTACTTCCTTTCTAGTCAGTCTGGTTAACGGTGTAGCAATGTTGAAGAAATCTTAGATAAATCTCGTATAATATCCTACTAGGCCAAGGAAACTTTTGATTTTAGTCACTATTTTCGGTCTAACCCAACTGCTTACAGCCTCTACTTTGGCTGGATCTACCTTGATCCTTCTCTTGAGATAATATAACCAAGGATGGACACCTCCAACCAAAACTCGCACTTGGAGAACTTGACATAAAGCTGATGTTGTCTCAGTGTCTCCAGTACGATCCTCAAATGTCTCTGGTGGGTATGAACATCCAGAGAATACACCAAGACGTCATCCACAAAGATGACAACAAACTGATCCAAATAGGGCCTGAACACCCTATTCATCAGGTCCATGAAGGCAACCAGAGCATTTGTCAACCCGAACGGCATAACCAGAAACCCATAATGTCCATAGAAGAGTCGCACTAGAGGGAGGAGGCCATAGCCATGCCTGCCCGAGAATCTGGCACAGGGTCGCACAAGAGGGATGAGGCCACAACCATGTGAGGATGGCGAAGGCGTGAGATAAGATAAGACAAAAATCGAGGTCACCACCTAGTCTTTTAAAGGAAAGACAAGAAAGACCACAAATAAACTACAAAAAAACGATGAGTGCATGAGATGCAAATGAAAAGGCAAAATGTCTACAAACCAAAGAATGGGTAAAGATTCCTGTTACACACGGATAAGGTGTTAGGCACCCCCATGCATCCGAGAAACTCAGTCTTTCTAGTCCGATTCGCTTACTAGAGGTTGAATGAATGATTGCTAAGCCTAAATTGTGCCCTAATCATGTTAATATGAATGCCTAGTCGTGACTAGATGGATGTGCAAGATGCATGCAAAAATTGCAAAGGAAACCACACAAAATGACGAAATAATGAAATATGAAACGATAAAGAAAATCACATGAAATGACGATGTTTTTGGAGAGAATGGCCCGAGAAGACATACCAACATCAATAGAATCAAAAATGCGATCGACCCAAATCATCAGAATCGTAGAAAACATCACAGAAATCAAAATGGAAAAATTGCAAAGAGGTCCACGTAAAATGACCAGATGGTGACATATAAAGAAAATCACATGAAATGACGATGTTTCTGGAAAGAACGCTCTAGAAAACCATATCGATATCAAAAGGATCAAAAGTGGGGTCAACCCAAATCGTCAGAATCATGGAAAATATCATAAAAATCAAAAAGGGGAAAATAATCCGCAATTGGGCCAATGAGGGCCTTTAGGTCAATTAATGTATGCTCTTAGGCAATGAAATCCAAATCAAATTGGAAAAATCCAAAATGTGGAATGAGGGGAATCAAATCAAATGTCAAGTAAAGGAATCTAAAAACAAAATGGGGAGAAATTCACAGAAAATCATATAGAATGCAGGCTTACTCAAATGGATGAAGTGATATGCAAAATGTAATAAAACTATGCAAAATGCATGAAAACGTGTCTAAACATGTAGAAAGGGGGTTTGAGGAAGGACTTATACAAGAATCAGTGCAAAAACTAACATGCATGTGCATGAATTGATGGCATGGGGGCAATTTCGTAATTTCTATGGCCAAATGTGATAAAAGTGTGCATGTGCATGATGTATGGTCTAATGTATGCAAAATGTATGTAAAATGCCAAGAAAATTTTATTTACAAGAAAACATGATGGAAACATGACATTAAATACAAGAAAGTAATGTAAACATGGTAACGGACAAGTGTAGGGACCAAAGTGCAAAATTCACAAAGGAATAACAAATCCGCTTGGAAAACTTCACAAAAGTCAGAGAACTGAAGAATATCATATGAATTAAGGTGAAAATACATTTTTGTGGGAAGTGGATGTTGAAAATCACATATTTGTAGTTTGAAGAAGTCTAAGGACTAAAATGCAAAACCCACAAAAGATGACAATCATGGTTGAAAACTGTCCAAAAACTTTCATGCTCAAGTTCAGATTATGGATTAACAGAAAAATGTGACATTAAGATGTGAGATGTATGAAAATTGTGTTTTTGTAATTTTATTAAAATTTAGGGTTTGATGTGCAAAATTTATGTAAGATGTGCAAATGTGACCAAAATATGAAATTAAAGATCATTTAAATTGCAAACATGATTTTAAAATAAAAACTATATTTAAGTGAAAATTTACAAATTAAAAAGTGAAAAATGTCAAAAATGTGTATGAAAACAATTAAAATCCTAATTAATGAGTTTGAAATTAAACTGAGAGCATTGATGCAAATTTCCTACACTCAATATATGTATGATATGAATTCAGGGGTTTACATGCAAAATTCCAGGGCTTAAATGTGATGAAAATTAAGTTTTTAAGATGTTCAGTGTGATTACAAAATCTCCTAAGGATCTGAATGCAAATTTCACAAAGAAAGTTTATTTTGAAAGGCTTTGGGGGCTTAATGCAAATTTTTAGTACTTGGTTGCAAAGAAAACATAATTCTAAGGGCTTAAGTGTGAAGAAATAAATATTAATGAACTAGCCATGAGGAAAATGAAAATGCAGGGGCCATATGCATTTTTTACAAAATTAACAAAAGAAATAAAACTTATTTAAAACTACAGGGGTTCAAACACAAAAAACATAGGACCTAATAGTAATGATTTAATGACCTAACTGTAAACTCCTAAAACTACAAGGCCTAGACTAGAAACCTCCTCTTTGAAGTTCCCCGGTGGATGGCCGACGTCTTCACTCCAGTGCGAACTCCGACGATGGTCCAGCGGCGGTGTAATGGTGAAGGATGGCGAGCGACAGTTGGGGAAGCTTGAGGGCAGCACGGTGAGTGTCTCCAAGGCATAGGGCAAGGCTGCAGAAGGCGGGGGTGCTCCTCCCTCCTCGTGCTTCGGCGAGGAGCTGTCGACGCCAGAGAAGACGATGGCTGAGTGGTTGGCTACAGTGTTGTCGTTGGGATGGCTTGGGGGAGAGCAAGGGAGCTTCACAACGATACTGTGGATGCTTTCAAGGGGCTAGAGGAGATTAAGGAAGTCGGGGTGGCTCCACCCACCTCCTTGGTCGACGGCAGACGCGGTGGAGATGGGGACGTCGCTTCGGTGGCTGTGAAGGTGGCATGGCGGTGTGAGGAGCTCCGTTGTGATAAGGTGGAGCTTTCGGAGGTGGTGGCTTGAAGCAGGCGTGGTCGGAGTGTCCCAATGGATTCCACGGTGGAGGGGGTCGACAACGGAGCAACGGTGATGTCCTCAGGCACGAGAGGCTAGAGGGATCCCTTCTTGAGTGATTGGGATTCAGGGAAGAAGAGGAGGAAGGGGGAGGAGAGGCCCCAGGGGCCTCTTCCTGACCCAGGAGGCTAATGGCCTTGTCAGTGGTGGTGAACCCACCACCGGAAAAGGGGAGGGCGGTGGACAGTGGCGAAAAACTCTAGCAAATAACAACTAAAAGGCTAGGGGGAGCTCTCTGGGCCTAAAGATGCGTGATTAAAACTATAAAAAGGAGGAGAGAATAGCTAAGGACGGCCATTCTTTCTCCCAGCACGATTGAACAGCGGTGCTCCTCTAGACCGACGGCTCTGGCGGTAGTGGTTCAGGGTTCTCTGGGACGGCCAAAGGCTGGAGGAGGGGTGCTGAAGGATGTGGGATTCGCTAGGTTGGTTGGGTCGAAAAGGGGGTCCTCTCTGTGGATTCAAGCGCTGTCTTCTCAGTCGCTGGTCAGGAGCTTTTAAACGTTGGTGGGCTTCCCGACGTTGTCGATCTTCCTCCCCGATGGCTGAGGATCGTCCAATGCTCGCGTGAGCTGGAGGAGATTGGGCGAAGATCACGGGGGTTGAGGGATACGCTCCGAGGATCTCAGGATATCGTCGGAGATCTCGCTAGAAAGCTCGGGCTATCTCCAATAGTAGCTGGAATTATTTTTTGCATTCCCTATGTTCTCTGGTTGATGAATGCAGTGGGTGTTGTGGGTTGGTTTTTTGCGCCTGGGAATTAGGCTTTTGATTTTTTTTTAAGGATTTTAAAGGATTTAGGTTTTAATTTTTTAGGGTTTTGTGATTAGGGTTTAGGGATTTTTGATTTTAGAGTTTTTTATGGTTTTAGTTAAGATTTTGATTTTTATTGTTTTAGGAATTTTGGGTTTATTATTTTTATAGGGTTTTTGTGATTAGGGTTTAGGGATTCTAGAGTTTTATTTAACTTAGGTTTTTTTGTGATTTTAATTAAAAAATTTTTTGTGATTTTAATTTAGGTTTTGGGTTTTAGTTTGAAGCTAGATTAAGTGATTTAATTAGGGTTTTGGGTTTTATTATTTTAGGGTTTTTCTGGATTTAATTGGATTAATTAGTTTTTACCTTATTTAATTAGGGGTTTAATTTAAGTTTTGATTTAATTGTTTTTTTACTTGATTTTTGTTTGGATTAGGGTTTATTTTTCAATTAGATTTAACTTTTAATGGATTTTATTGAGTTTTACTTGATTATGCTTTTAATTAGGTTTTTTGCTGAATTAATTTGGGTTTTAATTTGTTTACATGTATTTTACTTAATTTTGATTTTAATTAGGGTTTTCACTTATTTAACTTGGATTTTAAATATTTTGAATGGATTTTATTTAATTTGGGTTTTCACTTGATTAATTTGGATTTTAAATGTTTTGGATGTGTTTTGTTTGGTTTTGATTTTTAATTATGGATCTTTGCTTTGATTAGGTCAAAGTGGGCTTGTGTAGGCCTGAATGGGCTTGTGGGTTTAGGTTGAGCTAGGGTTTAAGTTTGGTTAGAGTTTTGGTGGAGTTAGGGTTTTCGTGGAGTTACTAGAGCATCTTTCTAGAGAAGCCTGTTGCCAAGCGACTGCAAAATCAAGGTGTCTACAGATGCCCTTCCCTGAGCGCGGTCGAGGGAACCGAGATAGATGCTTAGGGTTGACAAACACCCCGCCTAAGTCTACGAGAGAGGGGTATTTGCTGTGGGGCTATGAGCCACTTATTCGGTGGATGCACTGAAAGTCACGACTCATGACCCATGCATGCAAGGGTTGACCCTGATGCCAGGTGACACATGATGCGCAAGATGCAAACGATGCATGAAGACGATGCTGATGACGAGTGGGTAACCCATCAGTCCATGGAGGAGAGCACGAGGGATTTCTCGACTCATGAAAAGGGATGCCTGGGCAAGACTATTAGGCTTGTCACACGACTAGGGGGACTTGGCATGGGACAGACCTTTCAGCCATAAGGATGCATGGCAAGATATCGGACTGGCCGACCGAGGGCAGACTGATGATGGATGTCAACCGAATAGTTTGGGGTATCAACCCGCTCCTAACAATTTGACAGTTGTCGACCGGATTGTTTGGGATATCAGTCTGATGATGAGTTAACGGACTCGTTGCCGAATAGTTAGGGTTATCAGCCCGATGATAAGTTGACGGACTTGTTACTGGATAGTTAGGGTTGTTAGCCCGATGATGAGTTGACAAACTCGTTGCCGGATAGTTAGGGTTATCAGCCCGCTCTCGACAATGTGACGGTTGTCAACCGAATAGTTTGTGGTATCAGCCTGGGCAATAAAAATTGGTCCTCGGATGTAAGAAACCAACAACTCGGACCTCCTCTGTACTTAGAGGAGTCACGAGGAAAGGGATGAAGGTTGTTCCTAAGATTCAAGGAAACAGTGACTCGGATCTCCTTTGGACTTAGAGGAGTCGCAAGGGAAAAGGATAAAGGTTGGTCCTAAGACTCAAGAAACAAACAACTCAGATTTCCTCCCAGCTTAGAGGAGTCACGAGGGAAAAGGATAAAGGCTGGTCCTAGGATTCAAGGAACCAGTGACTCCGATCTTCTCCGGACTTAGAGGAGTCATGAGGGAAAGGATAAAGGTTGATCCTGAGATTCAAGGAACAAACGACTCAGATCTCCTCAAGACTTAGAGGAGTCACGAGGAAAAAGGATAAAGGCTGGACCTAGGACACAAGGAACCAACGACTAAGATCTCTTCTAAGCTTAAAGGAGTCACAAGGGAAAAGGATCAAGGCTGGTCCTAGAATTCTAGGATCTAGCGACTCGGATATCCTTTAGACTTAAAGGAGTCATCAAGAAAAAGGATAAAGCCTAGTCCTAGGACTCAAGAAACCAGTGACTCAGATCTCCTTCGAACTTAGAGGAGTCACGAGGGAAAAGGATTAAGGCTAGTCCTAGAATTCTAAGATCCAGCGACTCGGATCTCCTTCAAACATAGAGGAGTCGCAAGAAAAGGGATAAAGGTTGTTCCTAGGACTTAAGGAAATAGCGACTCGAATCTCCTCTAGACTTAGAGGAGTCGTGAGAAAACGGATAAAGGCTGATCCTAGGACTCAAGGAACCAGCGACACGGATCTCCTTCGGACTTAGAGGAGTCACGAGGGAAAAGGATCAAGGCTGATCATAAAATTCTAGGATCCAACGACTCGGATCTCCTCTAGACTTAGAGGAGATATGAGGAAAAATAATAAATGTTGGTCCTAAGACTCAAGGAACCAGCGACTCGAATTTCTTCCAGACTTACAAGAGTCATGAAACAAAAGGATAAAAGGTTGGTTCTAGGACTCAAGGAACCAATGACTCGGATCTCCTCAGGACTTAAAGGAGTCACAAGAAAGAAGAATAAAGGTTGTTCTTAGGACTCAAGGAAACAACGACTTAGATCTCCTTCGGACTTAGAGGAGTCATGAAAGAAAAGGATAAAGGCTAACTCTAGGACTCAAGGAACCAACGACTCGGATCTCCTCAAGACTTAGAGGAGTCACGAAGGAAAGTATAAAGACTGGTCCTAGGACACAAGGAACCAGCAACTCGGATCTCCTCCAGACTTAGAGGAGTTGCAAGAAAAGGGAGAAAGGTTGTTCCTAGGTGTAGACACCCCGATTTTGCAGTTACTTGACAGAAGGCTCCTCTGAAAGATGCTTTGGTTGCAACCACCACCCCTAAACCATAACTCCATCAAAATCCTAAACCCACAAGCCCACTTTAACTTAAGCTAAGCAAAAACCACTAATTAAAACAAAAATTAAACAAAATTCACCTAAATACATTTAAAACCCTAATTAATTAAGTAAAACCCTAATTAAAACCAAAATCAAACGAAATCCACATAAAATCCTAATTAATCAAGTGAAAATCCTAATTAAGGTCAAAATTGAATAAAGTCCATTTAAATCCACTTAAAACTTTAATTAATTAAGTAAAACCCTAATTAAAAACCAATTTAAACAAATCCACTTAAAAACCAAATTAATCAAGTGAAAACCCTAATTAAAGTCAAAATCAAATAAAATCCATTTAAACCACTTTAATCCGTTTAATTTCAAGGAAAATCTAAATTAAATCCAAAAAACCCTAATTTAAACCCAAAACCTAAATTAAATCCAGAAAACCCTAATTTAAACCCAAAACTTAAATTAAAATCTAGAAACCCTAAGTTAGAACTCAAAATTCCAAGTAAAACTAAAAAAACCTAATTAAACTAAAAACCCTTAATTAAAATCTAAAAAAACCCTAATTTAAACTAAAAACTCTAATTAAAATCCAAAACCCTAAAAAACCCCTAAAATAATTAAAATCTTGAAAATCCCATCCTTAAACCAACAAATTAAATCACAAAAAAACCCCAAATTAATTAAATCACCAAAAACCCTAAATTAATTAAATCACAAAAAACCTAAAATGATTAAAATCCTAAATCATTTAATTAATCCTAAAAGACCCTAACTTAAAATCATGTAATTTATTTAACTCAAACCCCTAAAAACCCTAATTAAAAAACAATTAAACTTCAAAATCACAAAATCAAAATTTAATTAAAATCACCAAAACAAATAATTAAAATCACCAAAACAAAATCAAAAACTTAAAACAAAACCCTAAAAACCTAAAACCAAAAGAAATAAAAAACAACAACAAAAGCCCAAAAGTCTGGCCCGTTAAACCCAACACCCATCCATTCATGCATCAACCAGCAACTTAGGAAGCGAAGAAAAATAAATCAACAGTGTTTCTTCTTCCCCAACTGTAGCCATCACTCCTCCCACTCATTCCTTCCCACGATCAAGTCAATTGCAACCACCACCCACGATCACCTCTCCTTGCACCCCTTAAGAAGCTCGAGAAACCACCCAGAGAAGCAACTGAACTGAACCGCAACGGAGGAGAGCAGAGAGAAGTGAGATCGCCGGAGAGAGGAGAGAACCTGAGAGCACCCATCGTGAGCCCCAAACCACCTAGCCAATTCCCAACCTTCAGAACACCTTCTTCAACTTGTTTGCAGCCCTGGAGATCCCCCGAACCGCCGTAGCCAGAGCGTTAGCATGGAGCGCTGCCGTCGTCGGAGAACAGCTAGGTCGTTTCCAAGTATTCTCCTTCCCCTATTAGCTTCAATTAGCATGCCGCTAGGTCTGTAAAGCTCTCCCCTAGCTTACTGGTTGTACTTTACCAGAGGAAACCCCCTTCGCGCCGTCCCCTTTTGCTCCAGCGGTGGGTTCACCACCAGAGGTGAGGCTAGTGGCCTCTTGGCTCGGGACAAGGTCCCAGCACTCCCCCCTCATCTCCTCCCTCTTCCTCCTTGCTTCCCAAGTCCACGGTTAGCCTAGTGGAGGCCCAAGCAGACGAAGCTCCACTCGACGTCACCATGGAAGACAACCGGAGTCGTCGTCGGAGAACCAAGCGGGAAGGGCGGTCCAAAGGCACCTAGACCTCCGCACAGCCTCCGGGAAGTGCCTCATCTCCTTCCGATCCTCACTCAACCGCTGCAACCTTCCTTCAAACCTCCACCAACAGATTTCGACGATTGCCAGAGCCTATCGTCGCTTTCTCCGGTGAGTTGAACGGGAGGAGGCCTCTAGTGGCCCTCCTTGCCCCCAGAAGCCTCTGGAAGGCTCGTGAGGGCCTCCCAGAACTCCCTCAACCCTTGGATGCCGCTCATGGCCGCTACAACGCTGCCGTCGAGTCGCTGTCGTCATCCCCACACCACTCGTTGGAGCCCGAGGTGGGGGAGGCCACTCAGGCCTCCCCATACCAGCCCACTGTCCTAGAGGTGCTCCCCGTGAAGCCATCAAGCTTCTCTGACCACCGCCACTACCTTCCCACCACTACGCCACCGCTAGGGGCTCGCTGGAGATGGATCGTTGGCGATTAGCCGGCGATCTTCGAAACAAATAGATTTAGGAATTTTTCTTTCAAGTTTTAATAATTACATTTGGGTCCTAATTATTGTTACATTTAGGTCCTTTTTCCTTGCATCCAGATCCTTTTTCCTTACATCTAGGTCCTTTCTTACATCCAGGTCCTTTTTTATTACACTTAGGTCCTATAGTTTTGTGTTTAAGCCCCTGAAGATTTAAATAAGTTTCATTCTTTCATTATCTTCGTAAATATTGCATGTTTTGTCCTGTCTAAGTTTTAATTTCATTTTTAATCTCATGTATGTTTGTTTCTTCACAGTTAGACCCCTATATTTATGTTTTCTTTGCAAATGAGCCCCAAACATTTATTTTGTGACCCCTAAGTTTCTTTATTTTAAAATTGTATTGTAAATATTTCATAGTTTTCCCTATTTAAATTTTAATTGTATTTTAGTCCTATTCATGCAAGTTTTATCACACTTATGCCCTTAAGATCATGTTTTCTCTGCATGTAAGTCCCGAGATTTTTCATTTTGCCCCTAGACTTTTTTTGAAAAGAGTTTCCATTGTAAAATTTGCATTTTAGACCTTAAAAGTATTCATAATTACATTGATCATGTAAAAAACTTGATTTTTATCACATTTTGGTCCTGAAATTTTGCAAATCAATCCCTAAACTCAATATATAATGTTTTTAGACAGGATAATTTACATCTAGGACCCTAAAACTTTCTTAAATCATTAATGATAGTTTTTGTTGCATTTTAAATCACATTTTAATATGTTTCACATTAATTGATCACATGTACATGCAAAATCATCACTTGAATAAAGTTTTCATCAAAAAACCATGTTTGAAATATAAATGAACATCTGATTTCACATTTTTGCCAGATTTGCACCTTATGTAGGAATTTTGCACAATAAACCCTAGGTTTTCTAGAAATTACCAAAAGTATAACTTTCACACATGTCACATCACATAGCCACATTTTCATTAAATTTTACATCCTAGCATCAAGATAAGACTTTTTAAACACATTTTTAACCATTAACTTTTCCTTTCTGTGAAGTTTGCAAATTAGACCTTGAGTTTTCAGGGAATCATCTAAGTACAATTCTCACATCCTAGTGTCACATTTTCCTTTAATCCATCATCTGTACATTAGCGCAGAAGTTTCTAAATGAATTTTAATATAGGTTTTCACCCTTTTTTGTGAATTTTGCGTTTTTGTCCCTATACTTGTCCTTTATTGTTTTTACATTGTTTTATTGTTTCATGACCTTTTTCTTTTTCATGTTTTCTTTTTCCTAACATTTTGGCATACCTTTGACCCTATATTATCCCCATGCATGCATTTGTCATATTTGACCACTAAAAAGACCAAATTGCCCCTATGTCATCTATTCATGCACAAGCATGTTAGTTATTGCACCAAGTCATGTATAATCACTGTCTAAAGCATTCCTTAGCATTTTTTACTCATTTAGGTACATTTCCATGCATTTTATATAGTTTTTGCTGTATTTGCACATTAGTTCATCCTTTTTGAATAAGTCTGCATTTCATGCATTCTTCTGTGGATTTTTTCTCCCATCTGTCTTCGGATTCCTTCATTTGATATTCGATTTGACTATCTTCATTCCATATTTTCGGATTTTTTGATTTGATTTGGATTTTATCGCCCAAGGGCGTATATTAACAGACCTAAAGATCGACATTGGCCCCACCACGGATTATTTTCCTTTTTTGATTTTCACGACCTTTTCCATGATTCCGATCGCTTGGGCTGACCCCACCTTCCATCTTTTTGACATCAGTATGGATTTTGGGACTATTCTTTACAAAGACATCGTCATTTTTTGTGATTTTCTCCTCATCTCACCATTTGCATATTTTAATTTCTTTGCAATTTTTCCGTTTGGATTTCTTTGGTGTTTTCTACATTCTGAATGATTTAAGTCTGTTGCGTTTTTGATTCCCTTGACATCAGTATAGTTTTCATAACCATTCTTTACTAAAACATCGTCATTTTATGTGAATTTCTTCACATGTCACAGTTTTCCTGATTTACGGGGACATCTTTGCAGTTTTCCCACCTTGATTTATACGATGCTTTCTTTGATTCTAACGACTTGAGTTAGTTGCATTTTTGACATTCTTGAGACCTATATGATTTTATGAGTCCTCGCCAGAAACCTTGTCATTTCATGTGATTTTCTTTGTTGTGCCATACTTTGTGATTTCATCATTTCACAAGGATTTCTTTGCAGTTTTCGCATACCCTCTTATACATCCATCCAGTCTTGTCTTGGCACTCAAGTCAGCATGATTAGAACACAATCTAGGCATAGCGAACATTTGCTCTGTCACTGTACACAATCTAGACCCAATCGCCAGATCGCCTCGGATGGGCACGATCACAGAAACTGGCGACTTCGTTGGGGATACTAGATGTCGACTTTCAGGTTAGTCTTTTTGCTTACTTTTTGAGGCTTTGGTGTTACATGCTTGTTTGTTTGCCTTGCTTGTGATTGTTTGCTTACTTAGAGTGTCTTTTGTATTTTCTTTCAGACATTTGCTCTGTCACTGCACACACATGCTATATATCTTGCCTTTTGATGTGATGAATGTTTTCTTTTCACAATCATGATGCCACGACAGTTGCACATGCCATGATCATGCCTTTTGTTTGTTGTTTGCTTGCTTGCTTGCCTTACTTGTGTGTTTTCTTCCCCTTTTGCACTTGACATGCCTAGGAG
>JAMKQA010051992.1:0-11954 GCA_024699735.1 Posidonia australis
ATGAATTTCCAAATGTTTTGAGAAAAGAAAAGGAAACATGGCTTTTGAAAAAGCATGGATTGGGATTGAATTCCCAAGTGATTGTCTAATAAAAGAAAGGATGATTTTCAAAAAGAGAAAACCAAGTTTTGAAAAAAATGATAAGAATGAGTTCTATGGTTTTACCGAGGTTTTGTGGTTTGTATGTTTTGGGGCGCGTACAGGGTGACTTAGATGTCATTCACGCGTGCTATTTGGTTTTCAAGTGTAGACCGTGTGCAACCAAGTTCTGGTGCAGGAGTTGGAGCTTCTAGCCGCACATTGTGATCCTGAAGGTGAGCCTTAGTTACAGTTATTTGTTGTTTCTGTAATTAGTGTAATTATGCTTGATACTGTGTTTTGGTAGCGTGCCCGGCATCGGGGCGTTACACGCAATGTGCTCACTATAGGTTCTAACGAGGAATTAGCGAGCACTTAATGAGCATTTGTCCTCGCAAAATCTAGAATTTATAGTAGTACATTTTCTTAAATTTTTCCTTGTTAATTTTCCTAGCCTTTTATTTAGCAAAGACAAATTTTGAAAGTACAACATCTAAGAGCAACTCGAAGCTACTTGCTTGGTTAGGGGAGCAAAAGAGGATTCCTCACAGGGCCAGGCACTGCTTTTGGGTATCATAAGGGAGCAAGAGAGTCTAACCGGGAACGAACTACAACTTGGGAAGGGGGAGGAAGAACTACCACCTGGCAAATGAGCAGATAGATTACGAGCCCCACCTTCCGAAACAGGATTCAATGGCATCCTAGATGGAGATGGATCAGGGGCTAGTACAAAAGAAAAAACTAACACAGAAGCACGAGTTCCAATTCTCGATGATCTAGTCCATACATGATCTCCACATCGGATAGGTCTACATGCTTTGGCACCATTCCAATTGTAAGGTTTTTTAAAAGGTTTCCTAATAACTTTGGGACGATTCTTGTTTGAAGGGTTGCTCGAAGTAAAAGTAGAAAGGATATGACTCCTGGCAGATGACCCCAAAGTACAGATATTCCAACTACAGCAATATCTAATAGGATAAACGTTTCTAGCAAAAGCAAAGTAACAAGTGTTAGGTATGTCCTTATCAAGGTGCAATCTAATCCTTATTCTTGCAAAACTCTAGAATTTAGCACTATCAAGACTATAATCAACCTTTATAAGGCCAACGAAGTCTCCTACTATATGATGGAAGTCCTCAACGTTTCATAAATGGTGCGGTATACCTTCCAGATGAATCCAAAATCCTTCCTCCTTAAGTATTAATGCGGTGTTGGAATTCACTGAACAAGGAGCAAAGAAAGCTGGGAGAGACACTAGGGATGACTCATATAGTTTCAGGGCTTCATCCCGAGCATTGGTGGAGGAGAACTTGAGAAGGAGTTTCTCAGGAGCAAAATCATGAATTTCTTAGACAACAGATTCAGGCCAAAAAGAGGAAAGATAAGCCCCAAGAGTTTCCTTAGAGAGGTGTGTAGAAAGCAAGGTTATAATGGCACTGGTATGGTAGTCACAAGAGATATCAGTGGGTGAGACTGGGAAGTGGGCAGACTGTGTGGCCCACCTGGACTCTACTTGGAGCCGCTTTTAAAGAGCTTTGTCTCCAAAGAATCTACAAATAGCTGCGGAGTGGCAAGGGGATTTACATTTAAAACAAGTTCCTCTAAAATAACAAAAGGCCTTAGAATGTCCACGTAAACCACATTTATAACATCTACTTGTGCTATTACAGAAATGAATGAGGGCTGATTTGCTCTTCTTCTTCCTAACCACTTGTCACTTGCCTTCGGGGGAGAAGGGGATGTCACTGGTATGGTAAAGGATCTCAAAAGTCTCTAAACTCTCTAGATGCTCAACAGTAATTGGATGAACTAGTGAAGCTAATGAAGCTAGAATACTAAAGTGGGAGTCAATATTATTACTCAAAAGCGAAGGGTTAAAATCTTGACACGGAAGGGAATCACACCAATATCTGAAAGTGAATCTGAAGAAATCTCTACATTAAATGTTTTTGTGCATGCACCACCTGACGTGGGCACGCAGAAGGGAGATGATGAGACTTGATGGTAAGTGTCAGCCAAAGATACTGCTTCCAAGTACAACAAAGATATGTCGTCTGACATAATCTACAGCACTCGATTGCCTTCACATGCGTGGCCCATATTGGAGCAGGCAAGCGAATTAATGGAACTTAAATCCCAATTAGGTGCTTCATAAGACTTTTAAATCCCAGAAGCCACCAACACAATGAATTCCTTAATTGAAAAATTATAGGAAGAATAATAAAAAGCATTAATGCAAATTACATTAATAACGCTCTTGGAAGGACAACTGACCTGCTCTCCAATGCCAATCTGACTGAAGCCAAACTAGCTACAAGGGCCATAGGGATTATTGTGAGCAGGCCAACCACCAATATTTGAAGTTTGATGGCTCAACCAATTGGAAAGGACGACAGGGGCCAGTACAATGTACACCGACGTTGAGGGGGGTGCCCTTCCGATGATAAGGATAGAACTAGTATCGAGCAAACTCTGTCGCCAGTTAGCATCCCAAGGATTAACATAACCTGAACTTATTAACTTATTATGCTCACTACCATGCCCATCTAGAGAGACAGAAACACAACCAGATGAGTTAAATTCATAGATAAGGGACCACTTGGGGGAATACACCGACGAGCACTACGTGCTCGTCTGGTCACCAAGATAGTGGTTCTTCGAAGAATTAGCAACCCTTTCCGAACATGAAAAGTTTTTCGAAGTAACATTTGATTAATTCCGAAGAGTATCTAACCATTGTCCCTCCATTGATAAGGATAACTTCTTACTAGCTTTTATGAGAATATTCTCACTATTAGCAGGAACTAGAAGATCTAATGTTATCGAAGAACTAAGCTCGCAACTACGAATCAAATAAGAATTTCCTTTCTCAAAAAATGATTTAACCTCTCCCGAGGTGGAAGAAGAGCCTCGCTTTGGTGAGGACCTGAGAGAACAGACAGGGGACAAGCCGAAGCAAGAATATTCAACATCATTGAGAGAAAGCTTACCTTTCAAAGAGGAGGGAGAGGTATTGGAATCCCTAGGACCCAAAGAGAGGAGAAAACTTAAGAAAGGACAAATCTACCTTTCTCAAGGGGAAAGAGAGAGGTGACTGGTCGAGCACAGTGGTATTTTCCTCCTACGAATTTTTTTGTCTATCATTTGGATCCAGAGCGATACCCTACCACACTTTCTCATAGCAAATGAAGAGGAGAGGAAGAAAGACACCTGTGGGTCCTCGAGACGGTGGATGACACCACACAATCCTAGGCCACCCCTGAGCAAGACGTCGGCGCTAGAGAAAAGAGCACTGGTCTAAGTTAGCTTCTTAGTTGCAAGCTTTGGAGTAAATTTGCATCAGATTAGTTGATACGAACAAAATTTTCCTAGTTTCTATTCTGAATCCCACAACCAATCCTTTTCTGGTAGATGTTGAAAGAAAACCACAAAGGTAACCAGCACAGCCATTGATTTATTATCTTGGAGTTATAAGATAGGAAGGACTACTTTGTGCCATTTAAATTGATCAACTGCTCATGTTACTTTTTGTGGGATTCATTAACTTGTGCTTCTTGTCTCATGAAGGTTGTGATCCACTCACCCCAAGATAAATGTTCTCTTTGAAGAATAATTTTTTCTTAAAGAAATGTGGTCGTACCTACGTGCTTTAGTTCCCTATGATGTTACTTCAACCACACTAATGCTGAAATTCGTCTATGTTCTCTGAATTTTATCCTAGGACAATGACACACAAGGTTTTCTGTAATGTCTATTGTTTTTGTAATAAAATGTACTTGTTAGATATCCTTTTCTTGCATTTGGTTGTTGCATGTAGTTGTTTTTGATATTTATTATTGCTCCTTAATTTTATATTTATTATTCACTTTAATGTTTATTTTTATGCTCCTCAATTTGATGTTTATTGTTCATTTTATGTGATTTCATTTTAACGCATTTTATTTTTTAGATACAATGTCACACATAGAACCAATTAATGATGAGTCTGTCACTGTTGAACAATCAGAACCAATAACAACCACAAGCACTCAGAAAAAAAACAAGACAATCAAAAGCGGAAGCATGGAACAATTTCTCAAAATTGAAATTGATAGGATAGCAAAGGCAAAATATAAACATTGTGATATCAAATATATGGCTAAGCAAAAGATGAAACCAAGAATTTAATTCATCACTTGAAACTTAAATATCCCTCAAAAGTAAAGCAAGATGTGCATCAAATGTTAATAAATGTAGTAGGCCAAAAAACAGATAGCAAAAATACCATAGACTTAAAAAATTAGAATTTTGATCAAAAATTGAGTATAAGAAATCTTACTTGAATGATCATTCTTCATGAGTATTCTTTTGCTATTATTGATTATGCTAGATTTCATGAATTCATTAGAAATCTTCAACCATTTTTTAAAATGATTTCACATACCACAATAAAAAACGATTGCATGAATATATATAAAGAAGAAAACCTGAGATTATAAAGTCTTTTGGAGACACTTAGTTGTCGTATTAGCCTTACTATTGACATGTGGACATCAAATCAAAACAAGGGTCACTTTGTTTTGACAACACACTACATTAATGATAACTAGAAATTGCAGAAAAGAGTCCTAATTTTTTTTTGTATTTGATACTCCTTATACTGTAGTTGCACTTTCAAAAGTCATTTTGAAGAAATTGTATAAATGAAACATTGATGGAAAACTAATGTCTATTATCTTAAATAATTGTTCCAGAAAAGATATTTTTGTTAGAGAAATTTTGGAGAAACTTACTACTAGTAATCTCGTGGCATATGAACAATCGTTTCATGTTAGATGTTATGTACACATTCTAAATTTCATTGTCCAAGAAGAAACTGAAATTATAAGAGAGGTCATAACAAAGGTGCGTGAAAGTGTGAAGTATATTAAGTCTTCTACGTTATGATTGCAGACTTTTAAAGAAGTGCCCTGTTAAGTAAAGATTCCAAATAGATTCTTTGTTTTGGATGTTTCGACAAGATGGAACTCTACTTTCCTTTTGTTGCAAACTATTCTAGAATTCAAGGAAGCTTTTTTCTCGTTTGACAATGGTTGATAGTTCTTATAAGTTTGTACCTAATGCAAAAGAATGGGAACATGCTAAGATTATTTGTAATTGCTTGCGTTACTTTTATGATGTCACTAATAAGTTTTTTGCCTCGTTGTATCATTCTGTAAATTATTTCTTTCTAGACATTTGTGCTATACATGTGATGTTGAAGGATTTTTATCAAAGTACTGTTCCATTTATTTCTTTAATAAGCAATCAAATGAAGGTAAAATTTGACAAGTATTGGAATATTGCAAGCATAGTTTTGTTACTAGCTTCAATCTTGGATCCTCGTTACAAAATGAACACAATTGAGTTTTACATGAGAAAAAATTATGGTATTAATAATGGAAAGCAACATATTATAGAGATAAAAGCATGCTTGATGGACATGTATAATGAATACCGTTTGAATGTCGTAGATAACACATTTGTTTTAAGTGAGAGTGCTTCTTATGTCATTATTAATCCACTACCTTTAGGAGATTATTTTTCCTATATACCATCTGTTGTGTCTGCAACAATTGATGAGTATAATCAATACATTGATGCAAAGTTTACTGTATAACCATCAAAAAATGATTTAGAATCTTACTTGCAGGATTTAGTTTGTCTAAACAGGAAATAAGTAAAAGGATATCTACGACATTGGTAAACTAGTTATCAATGACTAAGTAAAAGGATATACAAATAACGTAATTTACACATGCAATATTTGAGGAAACAAATAGTTATCAATGACTAAGTAAAACAAGTTAAGTCTGAAAATCATTTTTCTATAACTGAAAATAAAGTTCAAAAAAACTTAAGTTAATAAGAACTTCACTTCTAGTATCAAGCAAACATAAATTCGATATGCAACATTTCTAAACATAAAATCAAAATATACATGCAATAATAAGACATTAAAAGCAGTAGTTAACATGTCATTGTGTTCTATAAAGATACATCTGCATGGTAAATGGGTATATTGGAAGACATAGAAAAGTTGACATATTATCTTTTCGTTTTACGTATGATATGATGGGAGAAAGAAAAGACACCATTTTTAGATTAACGTGTTTAAAATGTGCATTTGCTTTTAGTTTTATTTTTGAATATGGTAATATCACTATTGGGAATAACAGTTGTTTTGTAGTTTTCCTTTCTTTATCTTAAGATATGTGTAGGTGTGATCAATGGTCCAGATGTAGCCTCATCTAAGAAATTTTTTGAAGTAAAGTGCACCTAATACCTCCTATATATATATATATATATATAGATATATATATATATATATATATAATTATATATTACGTTATTGTATTTCTTATAAAAGTAAAATAATTAAACTAAAAGATGCATTTGATCCCAAAATCAAATGGATTGTTCTATAATTGAACTCATATTTGTTCATTCTATTAGTTGAACATGCATATGAATTTGATTGGTTGACTTTATAGGATTTTTTTGTAGAATTCGTCATGTCAATTTTGTTTGGTTATGATAAATGGTAACATTAATTTCTTACAGAATTAGAGTCCCTATAATCTTTATCAAACACATCCTTAAATAAATTAATTTGAAACTTCAATTTTCATTATTAGATTAGACGTAGTTCTCCAAGTTACTAATTTAGGACCCAGTAGTGCCCGCCAGATCTACTTTAATATCATTCCATTTCTGCACTAGCGTCAGCTTAACGTAGCCATAACACATTGGCGTCATGTTAACATCATGCGATAAACTTAAAATATCGTGAGAACTTACCTATAGCTTTGTACAATTCAGTTTTTATACAGTTTGGTACAATATGTGTACTATAATCTATGAACTTCATTGTTACCATACTCACTTTCTCTAACTCTCGTTCAGCCTCGCATCATCCTGGCATTGAATCGTAAGATGATCTGCCGAGAGGATGATGGTACTGCTTGAGCAGCTAGTCAAGTAAATCATTATGTACTGTTGCACAATCATGGACTTGCCTTGTATAATAGTCTAATACAGTCCTAAGTTACCAAAAGAGTACAGCATGAGAAATTTAGTTTTATACATGCCTTTTTTGTTTTTTTGTTTTTTTTTTTTACTCCACTGGATTTAAGATGAATGGTGGAAGATGGAGTCTCAATTCAGTCCATCTGAAGCCTGATTTTTTTTTTTTTTTTTGTAATCCATAAGCTATTATAGATATATCCCTTGGTTATGCAATCACCACCAAGAGTAAAGCAAAAGTACATATAATGTCATAATACAAGTCTTGCGAAACCTTATGTTTCGGAACAAAATTGCCAATGTTCAACTGGCTACCAAAAAATATGAAAGAAAAAGTCTCATTGAGTTCAATTGATTAACAGAATATTAATCATTGTAGAATATCATCCTCAATGGAAGCAGGAGTATACAGGTGATTGTCCATGTCAAGTCTGGTATTATTTGAAGGTGATGGCACTTGCTCCAGTTCTCTATTTTGTTGAAATGTTGATACAGAATGGAGGAATTCATCTTTTTCAAAACATATACGCAAACAATCTATCCAACATTGAATCAAAGAGATAATATGATTTATAAGCATATTGGAATTTTTGCATATTCCCCTGAATATTCTGTTATTGTGTTCCTTCCAAATGATCCACAGTAAAACTTGAATGAAGGAGAAAGAGCTCTTCAGAGAAATTTCAAATTTCAAAGCAGGTGGTAGAGTAAATAAATCTGCAATTGATAATATTGCTGGATACATAGATCCAAGAATAAAAGCCTTCCATACTGAGCTTACAAATGAACAATGAATGAAAAGATGATTAATGGTTTCCTTATGTCTCTTACAAAATATGCATAAGTCGGATCCAAACCATCCTCTTTTGCAAAGATTGTCCTTAGTCAATATTTTATTGTAGAGGACCAGTCAAGAAAAAAGCTTGACTATAATAGGGACCCAACTATTCCAAATGGCCTCAGAGAATTGAAATCTGAGCCCACTGTCATTTAATATTTTATAACAAGACTTCATTGAGAAATTTTCTTTTGTTGGGTTCCAACTCATTGTGTCATCTTCAAGAATTAATTAAATGCTGTTTAATATTTCTAGTAAGCATTCAGTCTGATTTTGAATAGTACTAGAGATGGGGAATGTCATGGCACTACTGAATAGCCTATCAAAGTCAGTTTTATAAACCTCTACTATTTTTTTAATCGAGGCTTTCTTAAATTTTGTCAGCTTGTATAAATCAGGCAAGGTATCTCTAAATTCTTCCCCATTCCACCACCTATTTTCCCAGAAAATTGTGTTGATTTCATTTTTCACTTGATATGAGGAGAAACAATTGACAATGTCAAAACAACCTTTGATTTCTTGCCATAAAGGAGAGGATCTACCAGCTGAAATATTTAAGAGAACACCAGACCCAACTCTTGACAAATATCTAGCTTTTATTAATTACCTCTATCCATTTCAAGGAGTAGGATCCGGATAATAGCTGTCATAGTAATTTAGATTTTAATGCCATGTTGAAGTGTTTGATATTTATAATACCCCAGCCTTTTTGGATTTTTGGTCTGCAGATGAAAGTCCATTTAACCAAATGGCTGGCAGTACTGGAAGATGAGTGAGAATTCCAAAGGAATCTGCATCTTAATTTATCAATGGCTTTTTCTACCTTAGTAGGGAGGTGTAGGACTGAAAGGTAGTATGTAGGAATGGCAGTTAGAACTGCATTCACAAGGGTTAGTCTTCCCCTTAAGGACAAGTATTTTGCTTTCCAAAGAAATAATTTTTTTGAGATTTTTTCTATCACTGGGGTCCAATCTTTGTAAGTGGCTTTCCTGAAATGTAAAGGTAATCCCAGGTATTTGATGGGTAAGACCTCAGTATTACACCCAAGTATGTGTGACGTGTGAGGACCTAATTAATACGCTATCTGACACTCCAATACCTGTTAGAGATGACTTATGAAAGTTAATTTTCAATCCCGAACAGGACTGAAAACAGTATAATATTCTCTTAATGTTTATTATGTTTTCCTCTCTTGCAGGTAAAAATAGAATGGTGTTATCTACATATTGAATATTTAATGTGTTAGGCCCTCCATTTGGGATTTGTATACCAGAGATGATTTCATTGTCTATCGCAAGGGCTATCATTCTGTTAAATATATGCGTGGCTAAAATAAAGAGAAGAGGGGACAAGGAGTCTCCTTGTCGTAGTCCATTGGAGGCTTTGAAATATCCCTTAGGGGAGCCATTCACCAAGACAGAAAACCTAACTTGATTTATGCACATTTTAAGCCATGTAATCCATTTAGATCCACAGCCTATTTCATTAAGAGAATCTAATAGGAAATCCCAATTGATGTTATCAAAGGCTTTCTCAAAGTCTAGCTTGAAGATAAACCCAAGAATTCCAGCCATTTTCATATAATGTAGTGTTTCCTGAGCAACCAGAAAACAATCCCCTATGTACCTTCAAAGGCACATTGGGAATTATCAATAATATTGTTAAGTATGGGAGTGCATCTAGTTGCTAGAGTTTTTGTTATAATTTTATAAATACTATTTACCAAACTTATTGGTCTAAAGTCCTTTATCTCTTGTGGACTTTCCTTTTTTGGTATTAGAGAAATAAAAGTCTGATTAATTGGAGCTAAATATTCCAAATCAGAAGTAGAATAAAGATGTTGAAAGACTTCTAGTATGTCAAACTTTATATATTCCCAAAAGTACTGAAAAAAAAGCAAAGTGGGAACCCATCTAGGCCTGGAGCCTTTTTCCTAGGCAAAAATCCAATGTTTTTATGTATTTCTTCCATGGTAAAGGCATCTTCCAGGACCTCAGGATTCATTATCTTATTAGGTATCAGAATATCCCAATTTAGGTAGGGATTGGATCTCTTAGGCTTATTGAATTGCTTGATAAAATGGCTTTCTATTTCCTTGCATATTATAGACTGGGAGAATACCAGATTGCCTCTGATATTCAAGGAATGGATGGCATTTATTCTCCTACGATATTTTACCATATTATGAAAAAATGTTGTGTTTAGGTCACTTTCTTTAAGCCACTGTATTCTGGATTTTTGTTTCCAATAAGATTTTTGTTCCTAGAGTAATAGATAATGCTCCTTCTTAAGATCTCTCTTTCTTGGTCACCATATTATGAAAAAATCTTGGTGCCAGTGTTTGTTTTCATAGTGATTTCTCGGCACCTTCGAATATTGTGGTGGATTGTATGTTTATTGGCAGATCTTTGTCACCAAACTAGTTTTCTTCGGTGAAATTGGTTTCTTTGCATTTGGGTGCTTTTGCCCCTGCTGGATCCGTTTCTTTGGAACATTTTTATGCTTCTGTTATGGACTTGCCTACTATTATTGCTGTGGATAAACATTTAGATGATGGCAGAGCTCAGTTGCGAGGTTTTACTTCCTCTGAGACTCTTCGTTCAGATGCTTTATTTCTCGATCCTGTTTATGTTCCATGTTTTCCGGCGAACTTGCTTTCGCCGGTGGGATCCCGACGAGGGACTTTGAATCCTCGAAGTGGCGTCATGCAGGCGGACTCTGACGCCTCGGGTTCTGTTTGGGGGTACTCTGGATATTTTCCCCCAAATGTTTCAAATGTTTCGAATGTATTTAATAAGCTCAGTGAGGACCTTGGAGAGATGGACAATAATTATATGGGTGAGTTCGTAACTTCTCTGGTGGGGCTAAACTGTTCACCCACTCACTCTGTCTCATCTAGCTTTAATGCCGCCTCTCCTGCTCCACGAACGGTTGATTTTTGCACATATAATAATGCCACCACGTCGCCCCTTTTGTCAGATACGTCTGAATAATACCATTCTGTGCTCCTTGAGACGCGGGAAAAGTCACATAACATTAATTTTCCAACTGTGTTTTCGTGTGAGAGAGAAACTGAGGACTTTGACGGGGCGGGAAATGGACTTTGCTTGGGAAATAATTTTCTCTCCCCTGTCTCGGATTTTAATACTCCCCTAGACTATAATGGATTTCCTTATTATCAATATGATAATGAAGAAGCTCTTGGGAGGCTTTTTTTGGTTTCTGAAACTTCTGGATTACCTGCACATGTGGGTACGCTCCCTGACACAGACATATCGTCTGGCTCCTACCGCCTTTTCCAGCCACCCACTACTTAGCTCTCCTCTGGCTCGCGATACTTCCCCACTGGGTCGCGATTCGGAGTACTTCTGTCTTCCCCCCAGCACAATATCCCCACTTCTGCAGCTTCCAGAAGGAACCTCTCTCCTTCTGGTCTTGAGAGCGGCATACTGAGCTCCAAGAAAGAACTCTCCGCTGGGTGGGAAAAAATCAATAGGCGGAAGGCGCGCCCTCCTTAGGTAGGCTTATGTACACTTCATAAAAGATGTTATAAATGTGGGCTGAAGGGCCATGAGAGGAAAAACTGCAGATACAAGGGTTTTTGTTTTAAGTGCAAAGCCTCCTCTCACTCTGTCGCGTTGAGTAAATTTTTTCAAGATATGGCTCAAAATCTCCCACCCTCTATTAAGTCTGTTGGGCTGTCTCCGCAGAACCCTTTTGTTCTGGCTCCTTCTGAGGCAGTCTGTAAACAACACATGTTATTGTCGCGCAGTGCAATCATCACTGCACACAACTCCAATTTGACAATAGAAACCCTTCAGGAACATATTCGGGGGCTCTGGTTAAATGCTCCCAAAGTGGAGGTCCAGACCTTCTCCTCTGGAAAATTTTTATTGATTTTTCCCTCCATAAAGGACAGGAATGACACACTCAATCAATATGGTCCTACACTTCAGTCGATCTCAGCCTCCTTTATGCCATGGACATCTAACTC
>JAMKQA010051993.1:0-10148 GCA_024699735.1 Posidonia australis
GTGCCATCCCAATGCTCGAGTGAAAACTATTATTGTATGAAAACTCAATCAGTGGCACATGGTCCTTTCAACTCCCTTGCAAGTCTAAGGCACATGCTCTGAGTATATCATCCAACGTCTAGATAGTCCTCTCTGTCTGACCGTTCGACTAGGGATGGAATGTTGTACTAGTTGAGCACTACATCAAAGGCCTCCTGCAGAGTTCTCCAGAACGTTGAGATGAACCTTGTGTCTTTGTCTGACACAATGGATACTGGAACACCATGCAGCTGAACCACCTCAGAAGCATATAGCTCCACCAAATGGTGCATCTAAAGCTTCACCTGAATGGCCAGGAAGTGAGCAGACTTGGTTAGCCGATCCACTATCACCCACACGGTGTCATTCTTCCTTTGAGTGCCCAGCAAACCAGTCACGAAGTCCATGGAGATGTGCTCCCACTTCCACACCAGAATATCCAATGGTTGCAAGGTCCCTCCAGGTCTTTGGTGCTCTACCTTGACCAGTTGCCAAGTTGCACATCTCGCAACATGGTCAACAACATCCCTCTTCATGCCAGGCCACTAAAAGTTCCACTTTAGATCTTGATACATCTTCGTACTCTCAGGGTGAATAGTGTACCTAAACCGACGCACTTCTTCAAGCAATCTCTGCCAGGCCTCCTCATGCTAGGGCACATGCAGACGCTTATCATGCCTCAGCTCTCCATATGCCCCAATGGAGATGTGAGGCTCTCCACCAGTTTCCCAAACACAACCTCTACAAACAGATCCAACTATTGACAAGCGATGATAAACTCTACCAGCTTGGGGCAAACAGACAGGTTGGCCACCCAGGCACCAACCATTCCCTGAGCTTGCTACTTTGGCCTACAGCTCACCAGACCCTCTAGCATCATCTACTCCTTCACCATCAGGCTCGCCAACACATGCATACGTCGGCTTAGAGCATCAGTGACCACATTGGCCTTCCCAAGGTGGTAGGACAAACTAAAATCATAGTCCTTTAGATATTCCACCCACTGATGTTGCCTCAGGTTGAGGTCCCTTTGAGTAAAAATGTACTTCAAGCTCTGATGATTATTGAAGACATCAAATTGCTCTCCATACCGGTAGTGCTGCTTGAACTTGAGAGCGAACACTATGGCAACCATCTCCAAATCGTGGATCGAGTAGCTCTTGTCATGATCCTTCAGCTGGCGTGATGAATATGCAATAACATTGCCACGCTGCATCAGAACACACCTCAACCCAACACCATTGGCGTCACTATACACAGTGAAGCCACCACTTCTATAAGATAGAGTCAACATAGGGACAGAAACCAGGTGAGATTTTAGCCCTTGGAAACTTGCCTAACAATACTGATCCCAATAGAATGAAACTCCCTTCCTAGTCAACACTATCAAAGGCGTGGCTATGGAGGAGAAATTCTGGATGAATCTCCTATAATAGCTTACCATACCCAAGAAACTCTTGTTCTCCATCACAGTCCTAGTTGCTCCCAACTGCTCACCGCCTCGACCTTGGCTTTACCCACTCTGATGCCTTCTCCAGAAATCAAATGGCCAAGGAACATAACTTCACTTAGCCAGAAGTCACACTTGGAGAATTTGGCATATAGCTGATGACACCTCAGAGTATCCAAAACCACCCTCAAGTGCGAGGCATGAGTCTCCACATCAGGGGAGTAGACCAGTACATCATCAATAAAAACTACAATGAACTGGTCCAGAAAAGGGCTGAAAATGCTATTCATCTGATCCATAAATGCAACCAGTGCATTGGTTAAGCTGAAGGGCATGACAATGAACTCGTAATGCCGATACCGCTTTCGAAAAGTAGTTTTTTGAATGCCTGAGTCTTGTATCCTCAACTAGTGATACCCTGACCTCAGATCAATCTTTGAGAACACTGAGGCAGACTGCAATTGGTCGAACAGGTCATCAATGTGGGGTAGGGGATACTTATTTTTCACAGTGATCTGGTTCAGCATCTGATAATCTATACATAGCCGAAGACCACCATCCTTCTTACAGACGAGCAAAACAGGTGCTCCCTATGAAGACACACTCAACATAATAAATCCCTTGTCTAGCAACTCCTACAACTGAGTCTTTAGTTCTCACAACTCTGTTGGTGCCATGCGATGGGGAGGCTTCGACACAGTACCAGAATCAGGGACTAGATCGATCGAGAACTCTACTTCCCTATAAGGTGGCATATTAGGCAAATCGTCAAGGAAAACATCAAGATATTCACACACCATAGAAATGTTGTGAACACTCAACTCAAGAGAAGTGAAGGTAACTATACTAGCTAGATACCCCATACAACCCTTGACCAAAGACTCATAAGCCTTCAAAGCTGAAATGACGATCTTAGGCTCACCTTGACATCAACCTTGTACAAAGAAAAACCATCCTTAGGAGACCCAAAATAAACTCTCCGCTGAGCAAAGTTGATGAAAGCGCACTACAGTGCCAACCAATCTGTGTCGACTATCACGATCAGACTGGCATCGAACTCTCTATTGTTCAACGTCAAGTCAATAGGCTGTAGGTACTTCCACACTAAACTGTGCTCCTCCAGCGGCATTACCACATTGAGATGAAAGGCTAGCCTAGCTAGTCTCTCTCCCAACTCTGCCGCAAAAGATTCAAAGAGAAAGGAGAAAGAACTTCATGAATCAAACAACACTTTGGCCATCGGGCCAGCCATAATAAAAGAACCTGATGGCCAAGCAAAACAATAACACCACATCCATATTATAAGACTATTGTCCAAGTTACAAAGAATATTACAATAATTACAGAGGGTCGCAATATCAACTAATCATCCTTACCCTCAACTACATCTCCCAAAGCCCCAACGCCTGGAGCTATAATGGTGAACACACGTGCCCTAGTCGATTGCTCGAGTTTTGGGAGTCACTAGCCGCACAAAGGTCTGGGTAGTAGTAAGTATTGAATTTATTTTAAATACTACAACAGACTCAGACTTAGATTTACTTTGTCGTGGCGCCATTTGACTACAAGGTGTTACAGAAGTGGTATCAGATCCTTGATTGCACTAAGTGCACTAGGTTAGTGGTGTCCGGATTAACGACTCTAAGAGGTTGCACGAGAAGATGAATTTCTGTGTGTTTGTTTGTGATCACAGTCATGGCACCGAGAGGACTAGGTCGTGGGCAAGGTAGGTCATCTACGTCGAGGTACGGCGTAGAGCAGGAGGGAGGCACTTGGGGGGATATGAGGCAGGAGCTCGACAAAATGATGCGAGGACTCGTTCAAACCCTCGAAGGTGGTCATAGAGACAAGGACAAGGGTGATCCATGGATCAACTTGTTCCGTCGATTGAGCGCGCCTACCCAAGATGGCCATGGGAAACCGGAAGACTGTGAAGCCTGGCTCTTAGAGGTGGAGAAAATCCTTGAGGGCATACAATGCCCAATAGAGAAGTGGGTTCGGCTAGCCACATTCTAGCTTAAAGGCGAAGCCGACGAGTGGTGGAGGGCTACTCCCATGCTATGTTCCTCAATAAGGATTTGTTGATGATTACCTGGGAAGAATTCTGGGAGGTGTTTTATGAGAGATTCTTCCCCAAGCACGAGCGGGACAAGTTTGATAAAGACTTCTAGAATCTGAAGCTGGGAAATATGAGAGTGGCAAAATATGAAGCCATGTTCCACCGTCTAGAACAATTTTCTCAGGCCATAATCACAAAGAAGCAGCAGCAAAGAGATTTGTGGAAGGACTTCACCCAGCACTCAAGTCGAGGGTTCTTAGATTCTGGTGCCAAACACTAACTGATGTAATAGAGTTAGCAACTCGTTATGAAGATGAGCACCAATTGTTCCAAGATATGTACCCCAGGAATAAGGGGAAGAGATTCTCTCAGTGACCATCCACTTTAGGCACACCTAGTTCTGGGAGTACAGGGAGCTCAGGGAAGAAGAGAAAGGAGTGCTCTGAGACTAGAGAACAGCGTAGTGTTGTTGGGAGAAGTAGTGCTAGATCTTGTCAGACTGGTTCTATCAGTGGTGCAGGAAGAGAACCTTGCCACTTTTGCAAGAGAATGGGACACCTTGCAGCATAGTGCAAGTATCGCCAATATGGAATTAGCAACATGGTCTGCTACAACTGTGGAAAGAGCAAGTACTTCTAGAAGAACTGTCCTGAGCCTTAGAAGACTACTACAGAGGTGCTTTGTTAGCCAACCAAAGGGAGAGTCTTCTCTATCACTGCTCCAGATGCTGGTTCTCAAGGGATGTAGTAGAAGGTAAAGAGTAGTAGGGTTTGTTATTAGTACAAACATGTGTATGAGTGTTGTACTATGAACTCTCATGTACATGGCACTTTTATTTAAAATAATTATGGTTATGTTGTGTGTATGTGTGTGACCATGCCAGTGGAACCCTTGCCCGACTCACCTACTACTGAGTGCATGAAAGCACACGAGGAGACCCGATACTGTCACGGCAAAGATGGTGAATCCAGAGGAAGAGACTAGACCCAGAAACACAATGGGAAGATAAAAGGATAAGGAATGGAGTCGCCACCTTGTCTTTTAATGGAAATACGAGGAAAACCAAAAACACCAGAAAACTGGGAAACAAACAAGATGTAGAATGTATCTATGTGGTCCGTGCCTAATAGACAATGCACAAATGAATGCGGGCCAGAGAAAGGGTAAGGATTTTGGTTATGCATGGGGAAGGGGTTAGGGACCCCCATACGCTCGAGAAAACTCGGTCTTTCTAGGTTTCCCTATTGTCAATGGTCTATGGATGTATGCTTGCTTATTCTATATGCTCATGCATGAAGATGACTGAAAACATACCAAATCAAAGTAAAGAAGTGAAATAAAGGGAAAACGTTAATCCAAGGGTCAAATGTAGGCATTGAGAATGGCGCTTTACTGTACGCCCTTGGGCAATGAGGAAAATCGAGAAACTCTCGGAAAGCGTCTCACAAATCAGCGGAAAATTGGATAAAATCTGAGAAAATAAGAAAGGGGAAAATAATCCTCATTTCGGGACCATGTTGTCTTTGTCGAGCCTTTTGATGTATGCCCTCGGGTAATGGAAAACCATAACAAATCTAAAGGCAAAAATCGAGAGAAATCTGGGAAACGACGAGAAAACCAAGCTCAAAACAAGCTAGAAAAGCATGCGCAAATCAAGGAAGGAAAGGCAAGAAAACTTGTGCGAAAAGATGTGAAAAAATGTGTAAAATGCAAGTGTGAGTGCAAATAACGAAAATTCCAAGGGTCTTTGTGCAAAAAGCCCAAATTCTAATTAAAACTGATATTCTGAAGCCTAAATCATCAAAAATACATAAGAAAACACATTCTATGCAATTATGAAGAAATCTAGGGGCAAATGTGCATTCCTAGTCAAAATGAAGTTCTTTATGAATCAAAATGCAATTTTACCACTAAAGCATGCATTTAAATCAATTCTGCATAAAATCAGGGTAAAAATGCACGAAAAATGTCTCAGAAATGATCCAGGAAGTTTCAGGGGCAAAATGGTCATTTTACCCTTGAAAATAGGCAATCAGAATAATTACAGTAAAGTATGAGGGCTAAACTACAAAATAACCAGAAAAAAGAACTTTCAGAAAGATTCCAAGGAAACCTAAGGTGTTCAATGCAATCTGCCTGAAAAAAAATTCATTTTATAAACTTAGAAAACATTATTTTAAATGTTCAGGATAAAACATGTAATATTTTCAGTTAAAACTTTATCAGAAAGATTTAAACAAAATGATGGAAGGACCTAAATGTAATAAAAGGAGCCAAAAGTAAGATTAGAAGGACTTAAATGTAAGAAATTAAAACTTTTGAATTTTATTAAAAATAAATGTTTTAAGAGTTTTTTATTTAATAAAAAGAAACGACGGCACCGACGACGGAGCTCCGTCATCGACGGCCATCGGAGGAGAATAACGAGGCCTATTTGGGATCTGATCTAAGATCAGACCCCACAGGAAGTGAGAGGGGAGAAGAAGAGGGGGATTCGTCAGATCCGATCAAGAATCAGACGGTGGGAATGGTCTCCCCACCTCCTTCGGCGTTGCGGAGCTCCGACGACGGTGATGGGGAAGATGACTCCTCCGGAGGCTGAGGCGCGGCGATTCTGAGCTCCAGGATGCTTCGGGGGGGTTTCCTCGCAACCTTTGGTGTAGAGTGGAGGTTAATGGAGTGGCGGGAAAGGTTGCCTGTCGTCGCCGTGACCTCCTCCTCCGGGCGACGCTGCAGTGGCTATCCAGAGTTTGTGGCTTGATCTTGGAGGTTTCGTAGACCTCACGGGACATGGCGGAGTGTTGCTGGAGCATTTGAGGTGTGCGAAGCGGCGGGAAGCACGCGTTCCTACTCTAGAGGGGTCGTCTTCGACGGCGATCGACATGCTGGCTGCTGGGTGCGATGGAGCGGTGATCCGATGGGCTATGGAGCACCAGGGAGACCAGAGAAGGTGGAGAAAGCAATCGGTGATCCAGGACGCTTCCTGGATTGCCCATCCCACATCTGTCGCTGGAGAACGGCGACGGCGGGGCACGGTGGAGCTCCTCTGGCCAAGGGATCACTCTGGATCCCTTGGAGCTGCTCCAAGAAGTTGGAGAGGTCTGGAGGACCAAGAATTCTAGCAATCAGGAAGGATCAGAGAAGTGTACCTGGTTGGAGACGTCTCGCTAGAGCTCTGGAAACGGCTGCTTCCCTCTTCCGCGACGGCTCCGGCACTGGAATTCTCTTGCTCTCATCTCTCAGCTCTCTCGTGTGTTCCCAAGTTTTTTTTAAGATCAGGCCTCTACCCCTCCTTCTATAGACGAGCAAACTAGACGACCCACTCTGACAGGAAGCACCACCGCGTAACAAGAACCCGTAACTAACTACCAAACCCACTAACTGGTCACGTAACAGCCTAACAAACTCTAACGGCAGCCCCCCTTGCGCTCCACCCTGTCCCTTGCTCGCTGACAAGATGAACGGTGATCTAGGTTTCTCCGGCGACCCATCCAACGGTTGGAGATGCTCCGGTGGCTTGCTGGATCAACGGTGAGATGGGCTGGGGCTGAGCTCAATGAGGATGATTAACTGAGTTGAATTCGTGAGGAATTAAGGAAGAGAAAATGGGTTCAGTGAGGAAGGAGGAAGAAGAATGTAACATTTGTATATTTTTGGTAGAAAAACAATAGTAAATGAAGAAGAGAAAAATGAATATGGTGTTGGGTTGAAACAATATAGGGAGGAATTATTTATGGTGGGCCTTCAAGGGCTTAGATGGGCCCAAATGGACTAAATGGGCCTACAATGAATTAAATGGGCCTAATTAGGTTAAATGGGCCTAAACAAGTCTTGAGGGCCCAAGTGAGCTCAGTTAGGGTTTAATGGGCCTATGTGGGCCTTCATGGGCCCAAGTGGGCTTCCATGAATTAAATGTGCCCAACGAGGGTTAGAGCTCAGCCACCACATCTCCATCCTGCAAAATCAGAAAATTGGGGTGTCTACAGATGCCCCTCCTTGAGTGAGGTCGGAGGACGAGTAGAACAGAGACCGATGCTCAGGGTTAACAAAGACACCCGACGTGAAACCACAAGCAAGAGTCAACCATCGGCAATTAGCCACTAGCCAAAGAACAAACCAAAGGTCCGCACCAGAGGTCCTGCCACCACAACCGAAGCCAAATAGAGGAAGAAACTCAAAAGACTAAGAATTGACAAGCTGACGACCAATCAGCTCCTAAGAAAAATGACTGGTTATCGCACTTGTCGAGAAAAGCGTTGGATGAGACTCACGGTGCTTGCTGACCGGGAGGTGACTGATCACGGAAGTCATCCGGGTAGTTCGAACTACTAGCCCATAGGAAGGAAACACAGTTTGCTTTCATTCCAACCCTTCGGGGTGGAAATCAAAACAAACAGGGGGCACCATTGATACCACACTCTTTGAATGGGGACCAAATGGGACAAGGTAGGCTTCGGACCTATCGACAAAAAAGGGGAATGATTGGTAAGCTTTGGACTTTCCGACCAAAAGGGAAAATGATAAGTTTCGGACTAATCGACTAGAAGGAACAGTGATAAATTTCGGACTTATCAACCAAGTGGAAGTATGATAAGCTTCAGACTTATCAACTAGAAGAGAGAGTGATAAGTTTCGGACTTATCGACCAGAGGGGAGAATGATAAGTTTCAGACTTAACAACCAGAAAGGAGAATGATAAGTTTCAGAATTATCGACTAGAAAGGAGAATGATAAGTTTCGGACTTAGCGACCAAGAGGAAACAATTGGTAAGCTTCGGACTTACAGACCAAAAGGAAGAACAACAGGTAAGTTTCGGACTTACCGACCAAAAGGAAGAGCAACTGGTAAGTTTCGGACTTACCGACCAAAAAGAGACAATTGGTAAGTTTCAGACTAACCGACCAAAAGGAAGAACATTTGGTAAGTTTCGGACCAACCGACCAAAAGGAAGAGTGACTGGTAAGTTTCAGACTTACCGACCAAAAAGAGACAATTGGAAAGTATCGGACTTACCGACCATAAGGAAGAGCAACTGGTAAGTTTCGAACTTACCGATCAAAAAGAGACAATTGGTAAGTTTCGAACTTACCGACCAAAAGGAAGAACAACTAGTAAGTTTCGGACTTACAGACCAAAAAGAGACAATTGGTAAGTTTCGATCTTACCGACCAAAAGGAAGAGCAACTGGTAAGTTTCGGACTTACCGTCCAAAAAGAGACAATTGGTAAGATTCAGACTTACCGACCAAAAGGAAGAACAACTGGCATGTTTCGGACTTACCGACCAAAAAGGAGACAATTGGTAAGTTTCGGACGTACCAACCAAAAGGAAGAGCAACTGGTAAGTTTCGGACTTACCAACCAAAAAGTGACAATTGGTAAGTTTCGGAATAACCAACCAAAAGGAAGAGCAACTGGTAAGTTTCGGACTTACCGACCAAAAAGGAGACAATTGGTAAGTTCGGACTTACCAACCAAAAGGAAGAGCAACTGGTATGTTTCGGACTTACCAACCAAAAGGAAGAGCAACTGGTAAGTTTAGGACTTACCAACCAAAAAGAGACAATTGGTAAGTTTCGGACATACCAACCAAAAGGAAGAGCAACTGGTAAGTTTCGGACTTACCGACCAAAAAGAGACAATTGGTAAGCTTCGGACTAACCGACCAAAAGAAAGAGCAACAGGTTAGTTTCTAACTTACCGACCAAAAACAAACAATTGGTAAGTTTCGGACATACCGACCAAAAGGAAGAACAACTAGTAAGTTTCAGACTTAGCGACCAAAAGGAAGAGCAACTGGTAAGTTTCGGACTTACTGAACACAAGGAAGAGCAACTGGTAAGTTTCAAACGTACCAACCAAAAGGAAGAGCAACTGGTAAGTTTCGGACTTACAGACCAAAAAGAGACAATTGGTAAGTTTCGGTCTTATTGACCAAGAGGAAGAGCAACTAGTAAGTTTCAGACTTACCGTCCAAAAAGAGACAATTGGTAAATTTCGGACTTACCGACCAAAAGGAAGAACAACTGGCAAATTTAAGACTTACCGACCAAAAAGGAGACAATTGGTAAGTTTCGGACGTACCAACCAAAAGGGTGTGCAACAGGTAAGTTTCAGACTTACCGACCAAAAAGAGACAATTGGTAAGTTTCGGACCTACCAACCAAAAGGAAGAGCAGCTGGTAAGTTTCTGACTTATCGACCAAAAAGAGACAATTGGTAAGTTTCGGACTTACCGACCAAAAGGAAGAACAACTAGTTAGTTTTAGACTTACCGACCAAAAGGAAGAGCAACTGGTAAGTTTCGGACTTACCGAACAAAAGGAAGAGCAACTAGTAAGTTTCGGACTTACCGAGCAAAAATTAGACAATTAGTAAGTTTTGGACTTACGACCAAAAGGAACAGCAACTGGTAAGTTTCAGACTTACCGACAAAAAAAGACAATTGGTAAGTTTCAGACTAACCGACCAAAAGGAAGAGCAACTGGTAAGTTTCGGACATACCGACCAAAAAGAGACAATTGGTAAGTTTCGGACTTACCGACCAAAAGGAAGAACAACTGGTATGTTTCGGACTTACCGACCAAAAAGGAGACAATTGGTAAGTCTCGGACTTACCGA
>JAMKQA010051995.1:0-10908 GCA_024699735.1 Posidonia australis
TTTATCGAGCGTACGAGGGTGCCTAACACCTTCCTCGTACGTAACAGGGATCCTTACCCACATCTTTTTGGTTTTCGCAGACTTGTCCTTATTGTTTTTTGCATGATTTTTCATGTTTATGGTTTTCCTTGTCTTCCATAATAGGCTAGGTGGCGACTCCTGTATTTTGCATTTTTGTTTTGTTTTTTCGACGTGATTTTGCCGACTGTTTCGCATTCCTTTGCAATCCTCCTCGCCGGCATGGTTACACCATGGCAGTGTAGTGCACCTCGGTGACTGCTTGTCGCCAGAGTTGGTTGCCTAACGTCGGGCTTTCCAACTCACTATGTGTGGTTTTGGCCATTGAGGGCCTTGTTTCTAGTTTGGGGTGGTAAAGCCCTGTTTGCTGTTTTGGTCGGTGTGGGCCACGTTTGTTGTGGTTTTCGGTCTTGTCGGCCTAGTTTATGGGATTTAGAGAAAATGATTGCGAAATGAATTTAAAGGAAAATTAATTATAGTTTTGTTTTCTGCTATTTTCATGGGGTGCGTGCTGGGTGACTTTTGTCACTCATGCTTTTTTCGTAGTTTTGGGTTGTAGGTGCAGACATGTTGATGAGTTTTAGCATAGTGCACATAGTCTAGAGTCTCATAGCCATACACATAGGTTCCTAGTAATTGATCTTTCTGTTTAGCTTTTTATTTCCTGTAATTTAAATTATTTTAAATTATTATGGAAATTAGGAGTGTTACAATTCTAATGTCGTTCTAGTGAACTGAGGACTCACATCTACATCTCATGTAGGTGCCTTGTCAACCAACTTTACAAATTGACAAGTGGCGATCACATTAATCATCGACATACATAGAACCACCTATGTCTGCATCCAACACACTCCCAAATCCACATTCCACAAAAATTGTCAATCACGGTGGGATTGGTTTAAGCCAACCCTCTGTGTTATGTGAGCAATTCTCTTTCCTTTCTCCATTTACTATCCTTGATCTAGGTGTTATTTTGCGTCTAAAAGTTGTTTTATAGGGTTTCACGACACCTAGACCATTTATCAGGTTTTTTCTCTAATAATTAGAAAACCTCCAAATCTAGCCACCTTTTCTTGAGACACCAAGTCTCATTGCACTTAGAAACAACAACTCAAATCGACACTCATAGCACTAGTGAGAGGATTGGGTTTATTTTTATGGTTAGGAAGACTCCACATCTAGCTGCCTCTTGTTAAGGCACTAAGTCTCGTTGCATTAGAGGTGGCAACTCAATTTGACACCTTTAACATTGATGATAGGATCTAGATAAAATTTTCCCTATAGATCATTTTCTTTTTTTATTTACAATGTTTTTGGGATCTACAGTAGTAGAGACAATAACAATAATATCCTATCCATCTATTCCTCTTTTGGATTTTTAATGATTTTTAGGTTTTGTTTGTCGTCCACCAATAGGGTGGAAACTATTTGATTGACATTAGAGTTATAGTTCCTTAAGGGGATCTTTCTCTAATTAAGGTAATCAAGCAAAGTGAACTAGGCCAGCACAAGTCACTTTCCCATACTCCGTGCTTGATTGCGATAATTAGATTGAGAGCTTAAGGTATCCTAGGGAAATCTTTCTATCTCCCTGAGTCATTAATATTCCTTAGTAGATACTTGATACTATATTGTTGTTTGTTTATTTATCGCTTTGTGGTTTGTTAGAATACAACTCTAACGATGGAATCCTAGGCTGTAAGCCCTCTATAGAGACACAAACCCACTACCTAGGCCCTCTTGGTGGACCTTAACAAAGGTCAAAGAATGGTACCAGAAGCGTTAAAGCCTATTGTGTGACCTTAGATCCCACAAAGCCAACCTTACCCTAGTCGTAGGATTCCAAAAGTTGAGGGCATATAGTCATAGGTTGAAATCAACTAAGTAATTGATCAAAGAAAAATAATAAACCAATATTTTTTTCTAAAAACCTATTTGAGAAGTAAATTTGTGTGACGTGTGATCTATCAAGAACAAATTTTAGTGATTGGAAGGACAGGTCATTTCAACACCTGTCTAACTAGCACCAATCATTGTCACCTCTCTGACCATCGTCGAGTCTTGTCACTGATCAGATGGGCGACCTTTGTGCCACACAACTCAGGCATTCTTTTGGTGTTACAGGTGGGTACTAGTATCACCAATGCATATGATTTGGTGTTTTGTTTGCAAGTTATGGTTTGTTTTGATTGCAAATACAGGTTATAGGGATGTCAAAGTAATAACTTTGGGTAATTAGTTATTTTATTTAAAAAAGTTGTAAACAACTTTCGTTTTGTATTTTATTGCATCAAGTTTGTAATTTATTTTCCTTTCAAAGTACTTATAACAGGTTAGGAAGTATAGTCATAGAAGAAGTCTATAATTTCCTTTTTTAGTACTTGCAATAGTTTAAGAAGTAGAGTCACAAAGGAAGTCGATCAATGTCGTCAAAAGCACATTATTCATGCGTCGACTCTTTCAACACGTCAACCATGTTCAGCATGTCAATCACCGCAACATCTATGCAAAGGGGCAACGTCTCTTCAACCATAGAGTGCTCCATTTGAGCATATGCTCCCAAAGGCAATGTCTCTAACGATATCGCCACTAGCGATTGGTTCCCATCAACTACCCAAAGGTGCCACCAATCAAGCCCATCAATTCATGGCTCAACATAACTCCTTTAGTCCACAAAAACCACCCACACATGGACCTTCATTCATAAGTACTTAGCAAGGCCCATTAGCCACACCTACTCTAGGGAATACCTACACTGTGCCACCAAGTCCTATGGTAAGTTTCCCAATGCATGGCCCACCAACATAGTACGCCATGCCATATCCTATAGCATCGATCTATCCTTCTATCCAACAGACCACACAATCTCCACCAAGCTATCACTCACAACATTACCTAAGGGCAACCCAACTGTTGCTACCATCTTTAGCCATGTAGTCCTACTATACTCTGGCTCAACCCTCACCTTTCTCTTCACTATATAGTACCCCTCAACAACAATAGTTCCATCAAATTCAAGGGCACCAGGTCCAAGGGCAACAAGCCATCCCAAGTCTAGATATTAAGAGGATGATCTCAGATGCACTTGCAGAGGTGGGGGTCACATCTAAGACACTGATCAACTTTGACACCTTCAAGTTCCCACCTTTCAGTCTTCCACATAGGTTCAAGTTGCCAAAGATGTAGAAGTATGGTGGGACTGGTGATCTACAAAATCATTTGGCTACCTTCACCATGGGTGCCCTCGCCTGTCAATACAACAACAGGCTCACCATATACCGCTTCTTCAAGAGTTTCAAGGGAGAAGCATTGAGATGGTGCAACTCGCTCATAGCATCTGAACTCAGTGATTTCAAGACAGTGCTTGAGAAATTTCTACACTAGCATAGCCACCATAGGAGACCTAATTGTCAAAAAGATGGAGCCTGATGAGGACTTTATCATCTTTGCTAGTAGATGAAGGGACATGGTAGCCCAATCTGAATGTTACACCCCTGAAAGCTAGGCCGTAGAGATCATAGCCAGAAATAACACTATAGCACTTAGTGTAGGATTGTTTATGAGTGACTTCCACACTTACCCCCAACTATACAAGCATGCTGCAAGAGTCCTTTGCAACAAAGAGAACTTACCATTCTTGGAGCTCAATAGGAAGGGCATGAAGAAAACCTTCGGTTACACATTCAAAGGCGTCACAAGTAGGGGTGCAAATGGATATGGTATATCTCTAAAAAATCTGTATCCAGATTCATTTCTAGGCAGATACAGATATTCGTATCTGCTCAAGAACGGATACAAATTTTTTAATTTAAGTGAATATGGATATGGATATGTTGTAGACATCCCGATTTTGAGGCTACTTGTCGGTTGATTTCTCTAAAATGTGAGCTAGTGGTGAATGACGACCACCATTACAGTGGAGGAGTAAACGGTCAACCGTTTCCTCCCTGTTTTAATGGTGATACTTGCCGACGTTAATGGTCGATGTAAATGAGAAAGGAGCCATTGTAGGGGCGGAGGGTGGTGGAGGCATTCAAGCTCCACTATAAATAGGTTTGAAATCAAAGGGAAATGATCATCGGAAAAGACATACCTTGATTTCCCGAACTCCACCTCGTCGGAGCCCCCAAACAACAACCAACAGTGGTATCAGAACCTTGCTCAGCCGCACTGCCTCCACTCCGCCGTCGGTTCGCCAGCCTGCGCATCCTCAGGCCACTGTTCACAAAGCGCCTCCACAACCACCCACGATTGCACGTCGCCGCAGCCACCCACGATCGCACATCGCCGCAGCCACCCACGATGGCCTGTCGCCGTTCATTCCCCGCGCGGCTCACCCCCGACGCTCGACCACCACGTGCCCCTACACATGCACTGCCAATTTCCGTGCCGATCTCCTTGCACTCGCAATCTTCGGCCACACCATCGCCAGCCGCGCGCCATCTCCTGCTCCACCCCAAATGCCCGTGTGCTATCTCCTGCCCTGCCCTCTCCCAAACGCCTGCGTTTTGTTTCACAGGTTAGGCAAATTTTATTTAACTTAAAGGGGTGGGTAATTAGAAACAATACGTGCATGCTTAATTAAAAAAAAGGGGGGCGTTAGGATGTTTTAAATTTAAATTGCATGTTTTTTTTAAATCCTATTTAAAACTTTGCAAGTTTTGAAATTATAAATTGGAAATCGGAATTTTTGTATGATTTCTGGAATAAAACTTGTTAAAGAGTTAAGTATAAATTTCTGGAATAATTTGCTGAAATTTGTTATAAAGTTTAATAATTTTCAGGAATTAAATTTCTTATTTAAGCAAACAAAATTTTAAATTTTTGGAAATTATTGCATGATTATCATTACTGTTAGGAATTTAAATCTTAAATATTGTTGCATGCTTGATTAGTAAATAATTAATCTTGATTAATATTGCATGTGATTAAAACCTAGTTTGGTTTAAATGATAAATATTAAATTAGGCGCACCTATCTGGCGCACATAAGTCGCACACATAAGTGGTGCACTTACCATATGCACATCACAGGCGCGCCATTCTGGTGCACCGGCACATTTCTTTGCATTTAGATTCTAGATCTCATAAATCTTGTTAAGCTTTTTGAATATTGTTTAAGTTCTAGAATTATTACTTATTGTTTGTGAGATTGCACAATTTTAAAATCTGAAAATCTATATTTGTTGTAGATTTAAGAAATGACTAGCAAACTGTTCATAACCGAATTGACTAGGATAGAAAAATTGAATGGGGCAAACTATGAGATGTGGTACCAGAAAATTAGACATTTACTAGAATATGATAATATTGAACATGCTATAGAATCTAATCCTCTGGAATTGCCAAATGACGCTTCTCAAGCGGAAATTTAAAAACATGAAAAATTGAAAATTGATGACAAAAAGGCTAAAAACCTTATGTTTATGGAGGATAGTTTATTAAAATGTTTTGAAATATACACTACATCATTCACATTGTGGAATGCTTTGAAGGAAAAATATGATAAAACAACTGAAATGACAACTCAACTTCTCCTTCAAAGGTATAACTCTTGCAAAATGCTCGAGGAATAAAATGTAATGGAACATATAAATGACATGGTAGTTGTGGCAAAGGACTTGGCTATTGCAAGAACCCTTATACTTGAAAAACTGCAAATAGCTACAATTTTAAATAGTCTCCCACATAGCTATGACATGGTAACCACATCTCTTAGGTCAACCTTAATTCAACTTTCTGAACTGCCTGTTAGGTTGGCTACAGAACAGGAAATTATGGCTAGTAGGAAGAAATATGAAACCAATCTAGAAGAAGCAAATGCTGCACAGTGGAAGCCAAAGTATGATAAGAATAATAAGAGAAAAAATGGATACAACAAGAACTTCAAGTCAAATCAAAGAAAAATACTACAAGGTTCTTGCCATGTATATGGCCAATATGGTCACTATAGAGCAAATTGTCCTAATAGGGATGGAAATAAAGGCAAGACCTCGGAACAGAAGAATAAAAGAGTCTTTATTTGTGTCACTGAACGTAATAATATTGTCACTCCCAATATAAATGAGTGGTGGATAGATTCTAGTGCTACAAGGCACATTGCTAAAACCAAACAAGGATTGAAGTCTTTCAAAGAATTCAGTCCTGGGGAACAACACATCTATATGGGTAACAATACCTATTTAAATGTGGAAGGAGTTGACACCTACCGCTTGGATTTGGGGGGCAGCATTATGGTACTTAAAGACGTCCTTTATGCGCTAGGCATGAGGCAGAATCTTATTTCAGTTGGCATGCAGGTAAAGAAAGGCATGGAAGTCAAGTTCTATAACAAACGTGTATCCATAGGAAAAGACAAAAAGGTCTTCGCTATGGGAAAATTTGTACCTGAACAAGATCTATTCAAACTTGTTGTATCTGGAAATGAAATAAATAATATTGATGTGGCTTTTGGTTATCTCTTGTGTTTCTTATCGGAATGTAAATTATGGCATTTATGATTGGTTCATGTTAATGTGCATAAAATGAAACAAATGGTAAAAATGAATTTGTTGCCTCATCTTAATGACATGGAATTAGATAAGTGTCAACATTGCTTAGTTGAAAAAATGACTAAGAAACCATTTGGAATAGGACATAGATCAGATGAATTATTGGGCTTAATTCATTTTAATATTTGTGGTCCACTTTGTGTTAAAACATATGATCACAATGAATACTTTATGACTTTCATAGATGACTTCTCTAGATATAATTATGTTTATCTAATAAGCCATAAAAGTGAAGTCTTGACTTGTTTTAAGAAATACAAGTCGGAAGTTGACAAACAACTAGGAAGAAATATTAAGGTGTTAAGGTTAGATAGAGGTGGGGAATATAATTCTAAGGAATTTGAACTGTTTTGTGAATTACATGGAATCAAAAAACATTCAACGATGTCTTATACTCCACAACAAAATGGTGTCAGTGAAAGGAAAAACAGAACTCTTATGAATTCTATTAGGTGCATGTCACATTCAAGACTCTCCAAAAGTTTTTAGGGAGATGCTTTGTTTACAGCAAACCATGTGTTAAATAAAATACCAACATAATCTATACCTAGTATACCTTATGAGTTGTGGACTGGGTCAAAGTCCACTTTACATTATTTGAGGAAATGGGGTTCTGTAGCTCATGTACTTATTCCTGGTCAATTAAGGGATAAGTTAAATTTTAGAACCTTGAAGTGTACATTTATAGGTTATTGTGAAAATTATTTTGGTTATAGATTTTTCCATAAAAAAAAGGGAATCATTGAATTTAGGGATGCAACTTTTCTTGAAAATTTCAAAGAAAAGGAAGAAAATGTAACTGAAACAGAACCACTACTTGTAGTGGGAGATAACTATTTCAATGATATCCTGAAACATGACCCCATGATTGAGGGGGAACAAAATATGGAAAATGTGAATGAACTTATGAAAAATATAAGGGAAAACCAAAATGAGCCTGTAAATGAAGATGATGGAATAATAGATCAAAATTAACAAACTCAAAATGGAATTGAACCGATAGAGCCTATTAGCAACAAAAGAATAAGGACTCAACCTGCTTGGATGAATGACTATCATTTGTATTCTTATGAGTCTTCATGCTTAATAGTAGATATAGAGGAAAATCACATAGAACCCATGAAATATAAAGATGCTATTGAATCAAAGGAAAAAGATTTATGGCTTGAGACCATGAATGATGAAATTGATTCAATGGAAAAGAATAATGTATGGAAATTATGTGATTTACCTAGTGACAGAAAGGGCATAGGATGCAAATGGATATTTAGGAAAAAGCTAAAGATTGATGGGTCTATTGATAAGTATAAGGCTCGGTTAGTTGCTAAAGGTTATACACAAAAACCGGGTATTGATTATCAAGAAACATATTCTCCTGTAGCTAAGTTCGCATTTATAAGGATTATATTGGCTATCGTTGCATATTTGGATTTGAAATTACATTAAATGGATGTAAAGACTGCATTTCTAAATGGTGATTTGCAGGAAGAAATTTACATGTCACAGCCTGAGGGATATCAGGTAAAAGGACATGAAGACAAAGTGCGCAAATTAAATAAGTCACTGTATGGTTTGAAACAAGCTTCTAGACAATGGTATCATAAGTTTCATGATGTAATTGTCAAAATGGGATTTGTTTTGAACAGGTTAAACTATTGTGTATATGTCAGGAAAAGTGGGAGCAAGTTTATTATATTATCCTTGTATGTGGATAATATTTTGCTTGCCTGAAATGACACTAACATGTTAAACAACTCAAAGGAAGAACTTAGCAAAAGGTTTGAGATGAAGGATATGGGAGAAGCACCTTATGTTCTTGGCATACAGATCCTTAGAGATCGGGGATCGGGAATACTGAGTATAAATCAGGAAAGATACCTACGTACAGTGCTGAAAAGGTTTGGAATGGAGAATTACTCCTCAGCCCCTACACCATATGTTTTTGGGAAAAGATTAAGTAAGGACCAATGTCCTGGAAAAGGGAAAGAACCTTTAAGAGTACCTTATGCCCAAGTAGTTGGAAGTTTGATGTACGCTATGTTGTGTACACGGTCAGACTTGGCATATGCTGTAAGTGTTGTCAGCAGGTATCAAAGTAATCCTGGAACAAAACATTGGGAAGCTGTAAAAAGAATAATGAAATATGTGAAAGAAACTCTGCATCACAAGTTGACTTATCAAGCAGATGAGCTTGAATTACTTGGTTATACAGATGTTGATCTGGGTGGTGACAAAGATGATGGAAAGTTCACCATGGGACATGTATTCATCTTTGGAGGTGTAGTTGTATCTTGGGGAAGTAAAAAGTAATGATGTGTAGTAAAATACACACAGGAAGCTAAATATGTTGCCTGTAGTACAGCTGCATCACATGCTATTTGGATTAGGAGATTTATAAATGATTTAAATCTCAACTTGATAAATGGTCCAATAGAGATGTATTGTGATAATCAATCGGCAATAAGTCTTGTACATAGTGGTGCAAATACAACAAGGGAACAACACATTAATATACATTATCACTATATTCGTGATATTGTAAAAAGTGGGGAAATAGAACTTAGTTACATAACCACATCTGATATGATTGCTGATCCTATGACAAAGGGAATTACAGCAGAAAAATTCATTAAGTTTGTGAACTTAATGGGATTAACAAACATTTCCATAGATAATGGAAATGAAGAACATTCTCATGAATAGTGGGAGTGGAAAATTGATGTTATACACTTCACGAAAAGTAGAAGTGGAAATGAAGGACATTCTCATGAATAGTGGGAGTGGAAAATTGAAATTATACACTTCATGAATAGTGGAAGTGGAAGGTTAACATCATTTTGCATTGAATTTATGCGTGGTCTTCATCACCAAATGGGAAATGTGAGCTGGTGGTCAATGAAGACCACTGTTACAGTGGAGGAGGAAACGGTCGACCATTTCCTCCCTGTTTTAATGGTGATAATTGCCGACGTTAATGGCCAGTGTAAATGAGAAAGGTGTCGTTGTGGAGGCGGAGGGTGGTGGAGGCATTCAGGCTCCACTATAAATAGGTTTGAAATCAAAGGGAAATGATCATCGGAAAAGACATACCTTAATTTCCCAAACTCCACCTCACCGAAGCCTCCAAACAACAACCAACATAAAAGAGCTCATCATGGTTGTACGAGGCATTTTCAACACCAAAACTTACCTAAAATCTTAGACCAAACCATCACATCCTTGTCGTTGTGGTCAAAATCACATTCATTCCATTTTACCAATAAAAATCCATTTCTCGTGGTCTTTCCATGCAATTTTTTTAACGTAGCTAAACTATGCCTATTATTTCATGCATATTATGTACATAGCTATCACATGCATGCATATTATTCACGTAGTCATTACATGCATCGTGTTTATGTAGTCATACATGCATGCATTTTCACGTAGTCATTGCATGTATATTATTCACGTAATCATTACATGCATTTATATAATTTACCAATCCTTTATATGCATGCATTTCATGTAGTCATTATATGCCATTTCTTTATGTAGCTAAATTATATATTTTTTCACCAAATCATTGCATTTTTTTTCTTCATTACGCATGTCATCTCTCTCTCTCTCTCTCTCTCTCTCCCTCTCCTTCTCTCCCTCTCTCTCTCTCCCTCTCTCTCTCTCAACCTCCATATTTCCATCTCTCCATCTCCCCACCTCCCCACTTTCCCCCACGTAACGACAACACTAACCTTCCCATCTCTAGAGGTGAATAGATCCAATTTGGCCCGTGAAAACAGTCCAGGTCGAGTCGGCCCGCCTGTAATATATATATATATATATATAGCAAAAGGTTCAGATGAGGACATGTCCCTTTTTTGCATATTTGAGGACAAGTTGATTTAACCATTGATGTTATTTCTTACGGTTGAGGATGAAGTAACAGTTTTTTTTTAACACGGGGTATTTTTTGATGCGTAATCTTATCTCCATTGCAATTATATCTTACCTTTATTGCCTTTACTTTTGCTTTCTCGTAACTATAACCCGTTCACGCTTTCTCGTAACTGCAATTATATCTTACCTCCATTGCAATTATTTCTTCTCATTCATAAATCTTCAAGTGCATCACTGCAACTGGAATATAGTTTTTTAACATACATTTTCATATTTGTGAATAGCAGTTACTCTCAACACTGGAAAAAAAAAAACTAAACACTGAACTCTTAGTGACATCTTATTAAGATTTCAGTGTCATTTACATACATTTTCAGTATGAAGTAAATGAAATTGTAATAAGATGACATTAAAAATGTATTAAAATTACACCGAAATATGTTTTAGTGACACTGAGATTG
>JAMKQA010051996.1:0-12690 GCA_024699735.1 Posidonia australis
AAGTGGGGAACTTGAGGAGTGGACTAAGCCGGGGTTGGCTGAACCACTATAAATTCATTGTGTTTGCGATTGATTGTATTGTGTGCTAATCTCTTAAAATTGCTTAACAAATACCAAAGACATAATTAAAATCGAAAATCTCTATTCACCCCCCTCTAGAGAAGCTTTAGTATCCAACATCTGGATCACCGCCAGCCGCGCCACCTTCTTCTCCGACGCCATCAGAGGCCCCTCGCCGGAGCTCGAGGTGGGTGACCACTTCAGGCCGTCACGCCTTCGATCTACTCTGTTGGATCTTCATTGAATGTCCTCTTCTTGCTTCTCGCGAAGTCAGATCGGAGATCGGACGTCCAGGGAGCTCTTTTTGGTGCCCCCTGATTGTCGCCTACGTCCGTCGATTTAAAAAAAAAAAACATTTTAACTTTTATTTTAAATAAAATCTAGAGTTTATGTATTTATTGCAAATAGGTCCTTCTGGAATTACTTTCTGGTCCTTTTATTTCATATCGATCCTGCACTCAATTTTCTAAAATGTTTCGAATAAAGTTTTAACTGAAAATATTGCATTTTTTACTCTGAACATTTAAAACAATATTTTCTGAGTTTAAAACTTTAATAAAAGCCCCTAGAGTCTTTGAAACATATTTTCCTTCAGACAATTTGCTAAAAAGGCCCTGTACTTTCTTAAAAACTTCCTGCAAGTTCATTTTCTCTGTGAACATTGCATGTAAGACCCTGTACTTTCTTAAAAACTTCTTGCAAGTTCATTTTCTCAGTAAAAGTTGCACTTAAGCCCTTGCATGTTTCAAAAACTCTCTGGATAGTTGTTTTTGTTAGTTAAATTGCATGTTAGCCCTCATACGTCTCTGAAACTTTTCCAGAAGCGTGTTTTCACTGAAAAATTGCATTTAGGCCCCTATGTTTTACAGAAAACTTTCTGCAAGTTCATTTTTTCAGTGAAAATTACATTTAGGCCCTTGCATGTTTCAAAAACTCTCTAGATAGTTGTTTTTGTTGGTTAAATTGCATGTTAGTCCTCACACTTCTCTGAAACGTTTCCAGAAGCATGTTTTCACTGGGAAAATTGCATTTAAGCCCCTGCATGTTTCAAAAACTCTTTAGATAGTTGTTTTTGTTGGTTAAATTGTATTTAAACCCTTGCATGTTTCACAAACTCTCCGGATAGTTGTTTTTGTTGGTTAAATTGCATGTTAACCCTCATACTTCCCTGAAACTTTTCCAGAAGAATGTTTTCACTGGAAAAATTGCATTTAGACCCCTATGTTTTACAGAAAACTTCCAGAAGGCTTATTCTACTGTGAAAATTACATAAAACTCCCTAACTTTGTTTTAAAGCATTTCAGAAGCATATTTTCATGGTTTAATTGCATTTTAACCCTCTATTTTTACTGAATTGCTTCCTGAATGCTTTGGTTGCTGGGTATTTTGTAGTTTAGCCCCTGTGCTTTCTTGTAATTACTCTGATTTGTTGTTTTCAGGGGTAAAATGACTGCTTTGCCCTTGAAACTTTTCTGAATCATTTTTGAGTGTTTTCCTTGCATTTTTACCCTGATTTTGTGCTGATTTGACATACATTGCATACATTAGTGGGTAAGTTGCATTTTAACCCCTAGAGAACTTCATTTTGCACTAGGAAGCACATTTGACCATAGATTTCTTCATACATGCATGGAATGTATTTTCCTGTGTATTTTCGCTGATTTGGGCTTCTGGATACCGATTTTTTCTCGGATTTGAGCTTTTTGCATAAAACCCCCTAAACTTCTTCAGATTTGCACTCACACTTGCATTTCGCATATTTTTCACATCTTTTTGCATGATTTTCTCTGTCTTTTCTTCCTGACTTGGTGCATGCTTTCTAGCTATGTTCTGAGCTTAGTCTTTACCCCGTTTTTCGGGTTTTCCTCGATTTTCCGCGATTTTCACTTGTTTTGATTTTCCATCGCCTGAGGGCGTACTGTAATAGACCCGAGGGTCGACATTTGACCAATCACAGATTATTTTTCCCATTTTTTCGATTTTCACGATTTTCCTCATCGTCCGAGGGCGTACAGCAAAAGGTTTGTCAAAACCGACTTTTAACTCCATCACGGGTTATTTTTTCTCCTTTGGATTTTCATGACTTTATCATGATTTTAATGTGGATTTCTTCATAGTTTTCACGCATCGTCTTACGCATTCATTTAGTTTTGTCACATTCATACACATTGACATGATTAGAGCATGATCCAGGTTTAGCAAACATTCATCAAACATTTAGCAAACATTTGGACTAGAAAGACCGAGTTTCTCGTGCGTAATAGGAATCCTTACCCATTCTCTGGTTAGCAGACATCTAGCCTTCCCATTTCCATCCCATGCATTCATCCTTTTGTGGTTTTCCTTGTCTTTTCCTTAAAAGACTAGGTGGCGACTATCTTTTTCTTTTCTTTTATCCTTGCGCCTTCGCCGTCATCGGCATGGCTGTGGTCTCCTCCCCTACCCCTCCTCCCTCCAGGTCGGGCGGTCGGTCAGATGGACACGGTCACAACTAGGTTACGCAGAAAATGCCCAAATGGCGACTCATGAAGGAGGAAGTCACGAAGGAAGGTAAGAGGCCGACAGAAGTGCTTGAGCATGGGCAGCCAGTGGCACTGCATAATGCGGTTGGCATCCCCAACCTATCAAATCAAAACACAAGCAAGGTTAGAACATCATGAAAGAGTGTTGATTAAAACAAGAATCAAGGGAAATAGTTACCCGAAAAGAGGACTTCTCGTTGATATGATCAGGGTCCAAAAGTCGACCCTGGAAGTTGCCAGTCTCCTACATTGAATAAGGAATATTTTATACAGTTCATCTAGTCGAAATGCTGAGAAATTGATTGTTCAGGTGGTTATACCTCTTCAAGGATTTTAGACTCGACAATACCCTACAAACCAGAAGCACGAGATCATGAACCGGTAGGACGACACCGTGAGCTAATAGCCCGAGACTGGGAGACTACAGCAGAGGGCCTCGAACCAGAAGCGTGAGACTATGAGCCAAGAAAAGTGACCTCGAGCCAGATCAGATCAAGGTTGAAAAGTAGAAGCAGAGGACTTTGAGTCAGAAGATTGAGACTTGGAACACGGAGCGATGCTGTATGTGAGGGTCTGCGAATCAGACACTCCTAAAGATCGAGGGCCTGCAGTCGAACTCTGTCTCACAGTCTAAGTGTGTGGTCCTCCAACTAAACCCAGAGTGATAGTCCAGGAGCTGGTGGTACTTTGAATTGCCTGTGTGTGTCATCTCCACTACCCTCTGAGCTGAACTGCAGGCAAAAGACATAATAGTCAGATAAATATATGGTGGTAATCAGAACAAAGTAAAACAGTCAAAGGCAATAGATATTCAACGAAATCGCAAAAGAAACAAACATAGTGCGAGTTGCAGAAAGTTTGCCAGAGGCATAATTGAACAAAAGGTGCACTTAAACTGTTACGAAATATAGAAGTCAGATTAAGCCAAGTGATACAATATTATTTTTCCAAACATATTCGGGAATATTACACAGAACATAGCATTTAGGCAGAGTTGTACATGCATGAGTTATCCAAAACCAAAGCAGGATCAAATAGTAACATATCTTAATCAAGCTGGCGTGATGTCAGATCACTAAACACAGTCCCATGTAAGCACGGATGGCAGATTTCAAGACATCCGAGGTTTATTTTGGGGTAAGTGAAATCAAAGCCCAAACACTTAAAGGCAGGCCTTTTAGGGTTTGTTTACAACAATTTAAGCTTGTTCAGAGCAAACCATGCAGGGATCAAAAGGGGCATGCCACCACAGTATATTCAAACAGGGCATATCCAAAGAGTTATAAATGACGAGAGAAATCAGTCATAATAAGGCATGACATGCTGAAAAATAAAATGATAGAACACAATTTTTTTCTGATCAACTCAAGTGAGGTCAGATTTTAAAAATAGGGCAGATAACACACTCGAACAGCATAGCAAAGTTAAGTATCATGGCTCCAAAGGCATTACGGTTGATCTTAACAAATAGACTAAAAGGTGAAGTTAGGTACTCAGGATCGTCGGCGCACACCCAGTTCGCCCATTCAACCGCCAGTGCCCAACTCAGTCGTGTATTGCCACCACAGGAGGCCTCCGACAGTGATCGGGCCCCTAGTTCTGGTGAGCCTGACATGACCACTGTAAGCCTCAGGCCCACTGCATCAGCCCTTCGACTCATGCCTGTCGACGGGCTAGTGAACTCCTCCAACCGCCACCGACCAGGTCACCGATGACGATGGCACACGCGGTCATGGCCGTCCATCGAGTGAGGAGGTGGATATGTTGAACAAGGAAAGAAAAGACATAACATAGAGAAAAGAAACAGAAATGGAAAAGAGGAAAACGAGAGGCATACCAGTTTTGTCGAGGCCGCCATCGAGCAGTCCTCCGCGCAGGTGCTTCGACGCCTCGAACCACCCTCAAGTACCGCCGCCTTCCGCCGCTCAGGAGCACCGCCGCCTGCGGCTTCAAGCTCTGGAGCCCTAGCTGCCTGAACGAGAGGAAGAGGACGAGAGGTGCAGTCATCGGAGAAATGGAGGAGGAGGAATGAAGCAAATAATATTTCATTTCAATTGAAATAAAAATTGCAAACAGGCCCTCTTCCTTTCATGAAAATGCACGTCACAAAAATGCAGAAAAAAATGGGCTCTTTGGTTCATGCAAACCATGTTGTTGTAGTTCAAACAAGCAGTGGGGCTCACCAGAGAAGAATCTCCAAAGTTTCAAGAAGAAATTCCCTCGAAATCAGCTTCAAGGGCTAAAATGCAATGTATCCAATAAAATTACGATCTACCCCTTTACATGAGAAATGCACGTCGAAATAATGTTATAAGTCCTGAAATTTGCCCACATGGCCTCATGAATTGAGGATTTCCAGCAGACTGGTGAAATTATAGTTTAGTCCAGAAATTATGCACAAACTGCATTCAAGTTCTTGACCTTTTCAGACTGCAGTGCATAGATAAATATCACATACATCTGCCCATAATGATCTAGGGACATCCAAGTAAAGTTTGGTAGCATGATGCAAGTCCCTAGAAGTGGTTGACAATATGAATTGGAAAAAATTGCAGTATTTTCCCTATACTTCTGTAGAAATTGCACACATCACCGGAGAAACTTCAGAGTATGCCAAGGAGTCCTGAGTTTTTCTCCAGCTTCCAAGAATCATTTTTTAGCATTGTGCAGGACATTGATTTATCCAAGCATGTGAAGAACTTCATTGCAGGAAATTTGCATATAAAGGCCTGTACTTTTGAATTGCAATAAAATTGCTCAACACATTGTGTTCTCTTGTCATTATTGACACATGACTTCTATTTAGGGTTTCGTCTCCTTGGTTCACGTCTGAGAGGACGAAATTCAAAGATGCTTTCTTCGTCTCTTTGGTTCATGTTCGAGAGGACAAAATTCAAAGACGCTTTCCTCGTCTCCCTGGTTCACGTTGGAGAGGATGGAATTCAAAGATGCTTTTCTTGTGTCCCTTGTTCACGTTCGAGAGGACAAAATTCAAAGATGCTTTCCTCGTCTCCCTGGTTCACATCCGAGAGGACAAAATTCAAAGACACTTTCCTCGTCTCCCTGGTTCACATCCGAGAGGACAAATTCGAAGACGCTGGTTCACGTCTGAGAGGACAAAATTCGAAGACGCTGGTTCACATATGATAGGATGGAATTTAAAGACGCTTTTCTTGTGTCCTTTGTTCACGTCCGAGAGGACGGAATTCAAAGACGCTTTCCTCGTCTCCCGGGTTCACATCTGAGAGGATGGAATTCAAAGATGCTTTCCTCGTCTCCCTACTTCACGTCTGAGAGGATGGAATTCAAAGACACTTTCCTCGTCTCCCTAGTTCACGTCCGAGAGGACAGAATTCAAAGATGCTTTCCTTGTCTCCCTAGTTCACGTCCGAGAGGACGGAATTCAAAGACACTTTCCTTGTCACCTTGGTTCACGTTCGAGAGGATGGAATTCAAAGACACTTTTCTCGTCTCCCTGGTTCATGTCTGAGAGGACGGAATTCAAAGACATATCCTGGTTGGTGAATTCGAAACTTACCATCCTTTGGTAGGTGAGTTCGAAACTTACCATTCTTTGGTCGGTGAGTCCGGAACTTACCATTCTTTGGTCAGTGAGTTCGAAACTTACCATCTGTCGGTCGGTGAGTCCAAAACTTGCCATCTTTCGGTCGATAAATCTGAAACTTGCCATTCCTTCGGTCGGTAGGTCCGAAACTTACCACGCCCATTTGATTCCTACTCAGAGAGTTTGGAACCGATGGTGCCCTCCTTTGGTTTTGCCCCAAATGAGTTAGACCAATTCTTTTGGGTTGGTACCCTGAGCTACTCGGATGACATCCGTCACATGTCTGTCTTTTTGGTGGATAGACCAGGTGTCACCATCCTGGCGCACCATCATGGCGCACCAAGCTGGCGCACGACCATTTTCAAGATGCTGGCTATTGCCTTTCCATCTTCCGTGCTTGTAACCCTTGCCAGCGGATTTTCCTTGCGAATCTACGCAAGGCTCTTCGTTTGCAAGGCTGTTTGCATCCCATTGGAGTTACCCTTGTGAGACTCTATAAAGAGACTTTCATTGGCAACCATTTAGCTCTTTTGGTTAAGTCACCTATCTACTCCCAGCAACTCACTCTCGTTTCTAGAGGATACCCTTACATTCCAGAGCATTCTCAGTTCATTCAAAGCAACAAGGAAGTATTATCTGGAGCCTTCAAGGAAGAAACATCTTGGGCAAGGTAAGATCCTTGCTCCTCTTTTTACTTATCCTTTATCTTAAGCTCTAGGTATTACACTGTATAAAGCATGCAATATACTAAACATATGGTCTGTTAATAATCTGTGTTCGTATTGTTTTTATGATAAGATGATTGCTCCTACATGTATATCCACAATGCTTCTGTGCCATGTTAAATTCTGCATCATGTAATCTCTGTTTTTTTTATATACTGAATCTTGATTCATGCAAATGCTTACTGTGAAATGAACTGCAAATATACTCTTTACATATTTATTATCTTTACATGATTGTTAGTTTCATTAATTCATTGCATACTCCTTAGAGCCTACTAAGCAGTAGCTTCAGCCCATTAACCCATGAATTTGCATGATTAAGAAATGATAAAAAGACATTTATGTTTTTTTTTATTATCATGGTTCAGTTCTCTACCATTTAAATAATTGATTTGGTTAAGATTAATCGCATTACATCTCTAGCAGTTGGACCAGAATCTAAAATCAGACTGTTGTCTGATTCAGATTTTCGGGAGTGCACCACACTGGAGCACCAATGTGGCGCACCTCACTAGAGCACCATTCTGGTGCACCAGTCTGGTCAGAGAGCAAATCATCTTCTTTACATCATGATCTGCATGCTTTTCCGGATGTTTTTGCCTTTGATTTTTATGATGTATATTCTCTGATATGTCATGACTTTGCATGCATGATCTTAGTCTTGGATAGCACTGTTTTTAAGACTCTTTGCATCTCGCATGTTCAGCTTGTTGCTGAAATCTGGTGAACTGATTGCCCCATGAACTCCTGTTTGGGAGGTTCTCATGCAGCAGTCCATGATCCAGATCTGGATTGCATGGCTGGATCTTGTTGTTTTTACTTAGCATTAGGATGGTGTGTTCTTGTGTGTTCTTGTGTGAGGCATACAACCCTTGAGCATAAGACCCATATTATGTTTTCACACTTAGACTTCAATAAATACTCATGTTGCTTTCTTTTCTGATGAGTCTGCAAGTTTACAGGATTTTTATATTGCATGGCATTCTGGTTTACTATTGGATCCATGATTTTCTCTGGCACATTTTCCTTGCATTAGTAGAGCACATAGGTGGAGCACCAGACTGGCGCACCAAGTAGGCGCACCTGCCTGTTTTTTGTTGCATGCAGTAGCTTTTGGCATGACATTTAGCATGTTACTTGTTTGGATTTGCCTTTGGTTTTCTCTAGGTGTCTTCCTGGATATATCAGGATGACTCCACTCTATTGTCAGCCCTTTTCATGCATGATAGCTTATGTTTTGCATATAGTAAAGTAAGGATGATAGTCACTTGGTATTTTTAGATCTTTGATCATATCTGTGCAACATCCTTGCACCGGTGCTTGACCCACCGCCCGAGTGATCTTTCTGAGCATTAGGACACATCCTACAGCCCATACACCCATGTTTAGCATAAGGCATCACTTGCATATAGCATTGCATTGCATATCGCCCTCGGGCGTACAGAACAGGCAGAAAAGCCAACATTTCATAAAAGTAAACGAGAAACACATTAAAAGACCAATTTTTGGGTGCACGAGGGTGTCTAATACCTTCCTCGTGCATAACAGGGATCCTTGTCCATTTCTGGTTTATGAAGACCTTTTCCATTGGTTTTATTGCATGATTTTAATATTTTGAAACGGTTTTCCTTGTCTCCCGTTTTTAAATAGACTAGGTGGCGACTCCTCCATTTTTATCATTATTTTTATTATTTTGCCGTGACTTTGCCGACCCTCACGCATTTGGCCTTTCGCACCAAGCCCGAGGCTGTCGTCGGCATGGTTACAGGTGTCTTGTCAACCTTGAGCATCGGTTTCGATTACCTTCAGCCTCGCTCAGGGAGGAGCATCTGTAGACATCCTGGATTTTACAGGAAGGTATGAACAGATCTAGAGGAGAGAAGGTGTGATCTTGGAGCTACCTCGATAGAGTTCATGACTGCCATTGGTTTCTAGATGTTCCTCATTAAGTGGTCAATGGGCTCAAAGGCTACATGACTGACTTTTATTGGGACAAGCGGAAGTTTCAACTGGTTATATGTGGCGAAAGTAAGTGGTGAAAGTAAGCGACAAATATAGTTGGCGAAATGCCCTGTTTCTGTACTGAAGGGTGGAAAAGTCTATATTGCTGCTTAATTTCTTGATTTTATACTAATGATGGCCAGGATTGAGCTTGGCCTCGTTCCTTTCATCTCTAGGGACCATTGTGCCCTTAATTTGGCAGTGAATTCACCATTTCAAGCCCTTGGAAGTCATCAACACTGTCCGTCGGAGACCGTTAAGCATCCATGGCCTCAATTCACCTCCAGTGCCTATTTAAACCCCTTGGTGCTACTCTAAAGGGGAGATCACCACCATTGCAACCAGCTCCCAAGCATCCCAGCTCTTGATTACCTTCGGCAATCCAGCTCCAGCATCGCTGCCTCTAACGGTAAGCTTGGCCACTATCGACGATGCCTGAGCTTGGAGAGGCCTCCGACGACGCCCAACGCATCACAGGTAATCCTCCTACTCTTCTTTGTCGTCATTTTGCCATAGATTGAGCGCGTGGGTAACCAGGAGTCAGCTCCTGACACTCGCTTCCTTCTCTTCCTCTTCGATCTGGAGATGCGTTTCGGGGAGGAGAATTGGTAGTTTCTCTGTGCCCGGCATACACGTCCCTTCCCCTTCCTTGCCTCTGCTACCTTCCTGAGCTCGGCACAATGCTCGATGCCCTCAGACAAGGACGATCGATGCCAGCACCGATGGAGGAGGTGGACAGAGGAATCCGTCTGGTCTTCTATGGGGAGGCCGGTGATTTTGCCTTGCTTCTTCACCTTAGCTCCTCCGGCACTTGATTCTCCACCTTTGCTCCTCCCTGAACCGCAGCAATGATCGACATCGTAGCTTTGTGGACACCGGAGACCTTGCCGACGAGCTCGGATAGGAGGACAGTGGGAGCCTCCACCTGGTAGCAGGATCATCAAAGAAGCCTCTTCATTGCTCGAGCATACTTCATTGCTAGTATACTTCGTAGCATACTTCCTTTGTTCTTCTCCTCCCCTCTTGCTCATTGTGCCCTCTGATCTTCTATCAGGCTTTGGGATGCTCCGGAGGAGTATCCCCGGCGGTCGTCGATGGCGGAGTTCCGTTGCTGGTAGCCGTCGATTCTTTTTTCCTTTTAAAAATGAAAAATAAGTTTTCTTTTAAATAATTTCTGAACTTTTTGTTTTCTTACATTTAGGTCCTTATTTTCTTACAAGTAGGTTCTTTTTTCTTACTATTAGGTCCTTGCATTTTTTTAAAATCGTTTGAATAAAGATTGATTTGAAAATATTGCAATGTGCCCCCTGAGCTTTCTTAATAATGTTTTCCAGGCTTAAAATTAGACAAAAATCCCCAGAGTTTCTTTTCATGCATTAAAGTCCAACATTTTTGCATAAAAACCCTAAACTTTGTTGTAATAGTTATGAATGCATATTTCTCTTTTTAAATTGCAAATTAAACCCTAGATATTCACACAAATATGTTCAAAAATTGCATTTAAAACCCTAAGTTTCATGAAAGTAATTTTGAATGCATATTTCTCTGGTTAAATTGCATTTAAACCCCTGAGCTTCATTAAAATAACTCTGTAAGCATATTTCTCTATCAAAATTGATAGTTAAACCCTGAGATTCAAATATTTGCTCAAATGTGACTTAAATTGCATTTTAACCCCTGAATTTTACAGATTTCACACTGAATGCATGTTTTCTAGGGTAAAATTACAGAATTGTTCCTAGAACTTTCTATTTTCAAACATGGACTCTTTTTCTTGCATATTTTACCCTGAATTTCCACAGAATTGCATTAAATGCATGTTTCGATGGCAAAATTGCATTTTGACCCCTAGGAATCTTCAATTTGACCAAAAATGCATAATTTTGCACATTTGACCCCAGATGTCTTCAAAATTACATGAAGTGTGTTTTTCTATGTATTTTTGATGATTTAGCTTTAGAATTTTAGTTTTCATTTGGAATTTGGGTTTTTTGCACAAAAGCATCTAGAATTCACTTTTTTACACTATTGCATGCAGTTTGCACATTTTGTTGCTAATTTTCATGCAGATTTTCACGTATTTTCTTCCTAGCATCGTGCACACATTTATAAATCTTTTCAAGCTTGGTTTTCTCATCGTTTTACGGATTTCTTCCGACTTTCGCGATTTTTGACTTGATTTGGCTTTCCATCGCTCGAGGGCGTACATTAACAGGCTTAACAATGCCGACGTTGTCCCAAATGAGGATTATTTTCCCAAATTTGATTTTCTCGGATTTATTCAAATTTTCACTCATTTGCGAGACGCTTTCGAGAGTTTCTCGATTTTCACGATTTTCCTCATCGCCCACGGACGTACAGTGAAGTGACATTCTCAATGCTTACATTTGTCCCTCGAATTAACTTTTTCCCTTTTATTTATTTCTTCTCTTTGATTTGGCATGTTTTCCAGTCATCTTTAGCATATGCATCCAGAATAGGCAAGCACACATCCACTAGACCATTTAGCAAGTAGGGAACCTAGAAAGATCGAGTTTCTCGGACGCATGGGGGTGCCTAATCCCTTTCCCATGCGTAACAAGAATCTTTACCCTTTCTCTAGCCCGCATTAATTTGTGCACTTCATCCATTAGGATCCACGTCCATGGTGGAGGGCAGGCCTCCTTGTCGGTGGTTTTAAGTTTCAATAAACTTCTATTATTTCTCTAGTTTTGATGGTTGCTACAATTATATAGTTGTAATATGATATACTTGATCATCATGTTCCATGTTGATTGATCATTTGTTGAAATGTTTGGTTGGCTCCCTCAAAGAACTCGTATTATTTCTCTACCATTTCGAACCAGATTGTTCTATTTCTTGAGATGAAGGTCATCGTAGCTTGTTTGTTTGCTTGCAGGAGGAGGATGTGCAAAGCAAGAGGAGAAGCTCAGGTATTTGGGTTGGTGCAGGTCATGGCCATCCAAACTGTAATCTAGCAAAGTGAAACAAGAGAGGAAAAGAAGGAAGGAGGAGTGGATCAACACCATTAGAAGAAAAGAAAATCGTTATTGTACCTATGACATTATTTTGTATATAATTGTAGTTACAAAACTATTTTGTATTCAATTTAGTAATATTAAACTAAAAACATCATTATTATTTTAGCAATATTAAATTGTTAACCAATGAAATGTTCTTAACCAAATATAATTGTAGTTATGAAATTATTTTTTATTTAGTTCAGTAATACTAAATTAAAATAAACATTTAGTGACACTAAACATTTAGTAATACAAACTATTTTTTATTCAGTTCAGTAATTATAACCATGCCTGCGAGAATGGCGAAATATGCGAAAGTCGGCAAAGTCACGGCAAAAAAAAAAATATGCAAATGCAGGAGTCGCCACCTAGTCTATCCAAATGGAAGACAAGGAAAACCATATAAAACATGAAAATCATGCAAAAACAATGGAAAAGGTCTTTGTAAATCAGAAATATGGGTAAGGATCCCTGTTATGTATGAGGAAGGTGTTAGGCACCCTTGTACGCCCGATAAATCGGTCTTCTATTGGTTTCTCATGTGCTTATGAAATGTCGGCTTTGCAGCCTTTGCTATACGCCCGAAGGCGATATGCCATGCCATGCTTATGCGTGTGGTGTCTAAGATATGTGTGCATGATGTGTAAGGGTGTGTCCTAATGCTCAGAAGTATCACTCATATGTCGGGTCAAGTGCTGATGCAAGAATATTGCACAATAAGATCAAAGATCTAATAATCTCGAGTGATTTTTCATCCTTGCCTTGCTATATGCCAAATGCAATCTAAAATGCAT
>JAMKQA010051997.1:0-15859 GCA_024699735.1 Posidonia australis
GGTTCTTGTTAGGGTTTTGTTGGATTTTAGGTGGATTAAGTGTTTTATTTGCTTTTCAGTGAATTTTAATGGGTTTTAGTGTTTTATTGGGTCATGTGGGCTAGTGTGGGTCTGATTGGGACCTATGTGGACTAGGATTTTGGTGATCACGACCGGAGCATCGATCGGAGGAGCTTACTGCCAAATGAGCTCAAGATTGGGGTGTCTACAATAGTATAATCATTAGTTTCATATTTTGGTCACATTTGCACATCTTATGTAAATTTTGCACATCAAACCTTAAAATTTCATAAAATTACTAAAACACAATTGTCATACATCTCACACCTTAATGCCACATTTTTTTGTTAATCCATGATCTGAACTTTATCATGAAATTTTTTGGACAGTTTTCAATCTAGATTGCCATCTTGAAACACTTAGTCTGCATTTTGTCATTTGATTTGATTCCCTTTAGTCCGCATTTTGGATTTTTTTGATTTGATTTGGATTTCATTGCTCGAGGGCATACAATAATTGACCTAAAAGCCCACATTGGCCCAATTGTGGTTTATTTTCCCTTTGTTTATTTTTACGACATTTTCCATGATTCCGACGATTTGAGTTGACCCCATTTTAGACCCTTTTGATATCGGTATGGTGTTTCAGAACATTATTTCCATAAATACTGTCATTTTATGTGATTTTCTTTACATGTCACTAATTGGCCATTTTGTGTGGACTTCTTTGCAATTTTTTCATTTTGATTTCCATGACGTTTTCTATGATTCTGATGAGTTGGGTCGATCGCATTTTTGATTTTCTTGAGGTCGGTATGATTTCCCTAGCCATTCTCGCCTAAAACAACATCATTTCATGTGATTTTCTTTGTCATTTCCTGTATTGTTATTTTGTCATTTCGTGTAGGTTTCTTTGCAGTTTTCGCATGCATCTCACACATCCATCTAGTTAAGATTTGGCATTCATATTAGCAAAATTAGAGCAAAATCTAGGCTTAGCAAGCATTCATTCAACATTTAGCTAGCGAGTCAGACTAGAAAGACTGAGTTTCTTGGGCGCATGAGGGTGCCTAATACCTTCCCCATGTGTAACAGGAATCCTTACGCATCCTCTGGTTTGTAGACATTTGGCCTTTTCATTTGCATCTCATGTATTCATTCTTTTTGTGGTTTGTTTGTGGTTTTCCTCGTATTTCCCTTAAAAGACTAGGTGGCGACTCCGATTTTTTTTCGTTTTATTCTATCTTGTGCCTTCGCCATCGTGGCATGGCTGTGGCCTCCTCCCTCTAGTGCGACTCCACGCCAGATTTTTAGCAGGCATGGTCACAGAACTGGCAACTCAGCTGGGGATTTCCAGATTCTGGCTTTCAGGTTAGTCATTTTTCACTTGCTTGATTGTTATTTCTGAGGCTTTGGCTTCACATGTTTGCTTGTTTGCCTTGCTTGTGCTTGTTTGCTTACTTAACATACCTTTTACACTTTCTTTTACATATTTGCTCTGTCATTGCACTCACATGCTATATGTCTTATCTTTTGATTTGATGGATGTTTTCTTTTCACAATCATGATGCCACGACATTCGCACATGTCATGATCATTCCTTTTTCTTGTTGTTTGTTTGCTTGTTTGCTTGTTTGCCTTGCTTGTGTGTTTTCTTCCCTTTTCGCATTTGATATGATTAGGAGAGTAGAGACATGTTTGTTTTCCCCTTCTGGTTTAAAAATAAAACACACAAACTCAACAAAACAATAAATAAGGCAAAACTAGAGACCAATTCGAACTCATTCCCCTCTAGTTAATAAAACGCAAGTAAAAGACACAAAAGCATATTGCACGATTGATCATAAAAGGCATGCATCTTCTCCTCTGTGTCCACCTACAGTTTGTGAAGGACAATTCTAATAGTCCGTTCAATAGCTTTGGTGTAGGGTGTGTTGCTAGTTTGTCCCCCTTGTCTGGGGTCATGTCAGTGTTAATAGAGGGTATAGCTTCATGCTACTGTAGGAGATGAGGCCACCAATGCACCACCTGTTCACTACCTGTGCTTTGGCCAGGATTTAGAGTGGGGACCTTACTTTCTAGCCTGAGTTGGAGACCCATTTACCCATATGTGATCCTGGAGTAGACAGCCTGGTAGGACACACTAGATTGGTGAGAGAGAGCATAATAGACGCATCCATGTGCATTCATGCCACTTTAATAACTACATCTTGTTGCTAGTTTTAACACCGGTAGTTTTCTTTTTTCCAAGATAGAATGTGAATTCCGTAGCTAGTGCTCGAGCATTCCTGCCTTGATTCACCTGTTTGCGACACTTCATTGTTGATCATCTTTTCATGGGTTATTCGTCATTTTGACGATAGCTCGTCCTAGGATTCATCCCCTCATTTGCCACTGTAGTCCCATTCGCACCCGTTCTCGGTCAGCCTTGGCCCAGCACACCAGCGAGCGTCTCTCCACCACTGTTGCTTAGGAGGGCACTCCATTTTCGGTCCCTCCTACCCTCACTGTGACTTCAGTTGTCCACTCTATCCCCTTCATGCATCACAGAGGTTTTGTCCCCTACAACATATGACATCCATAGACCTTGGCCAGTCTGGAGCCAGGCACTGATTCTATCTTAGTGACCCCTGCTTGGGTTCCAGATGTATCACTGACAACCTCACTTCCTCAGGGCTCCTTCTCTTTTAGCACTCAGCCCACTACGACGACATCCCTAGCAGGTTCCTTGCCTCCAGGGCAATCTGTATCCATTCTGTCTTTGACTGTGTCACCCCTCACTATCGCTGAGGGATCTCCTGCCGCATAGGTAGAACATTTGTTGGCCCTCGCCCAAAAGATTAAGGGCATGGCCTTTGCTATCCAGTTCGCTATGGACCCCACCATTCCTGAGGTTCCTCGGTAGCCTGCTCTAGTGTTCCAGGCATCACCTTCTGCACCACCACCTCAGCCCTCACCCCAGCTCCTCACAACACCCACGTTAGGTGTGACATCACTGCCTTAGATGCACCACCTCACTGCATAGCATTGTACTCCTGCATCTGGTGGCCAGTGCCTCGGGTTGGCTGGAGTACAGCATCGACAGAGCCTGCAGCCTGGCACCGTACCACTACAGTAGCTGTTACTCTCACACTCAGCATCCACTACCACACAGCTTTCTGCTCATCCTCCTCTCACACACCATTAGGTTCAGGCACCTTCATTCCCACAATCACATTCAAAACTTATGCATGGATATGCTGGCCATCATGCCACATCACCAAGAGGCATGATGGTGGACCCGGAGGAGCACCTAGGTGCGACCCACACAGCATATGCGGCCTCTCCCCTTGCTGCGTCATCCTTGTCGACAACAGCTCCAGATACCCTCCATGCCAGGGTGGGTGATCTTGAGAGAGTACTTCGACAAGTGCGGGGAGGCGACAGCCAACCCTACGGATTCCGAAACCTCTGCTATTTCCCAAAGGTGACACTCCCACCACATTTCCAAATCTTGGATTTTGAAAAGTATAACGGTAAGGGTTGCCCCATTTCACACCTTAGGGCATATTGCGGAGACCTCGCTTAGCTCTAGGTTGACGAGAGGCTGCTGATCTGCCTTTTCCAAAAGAGTCTCACCGATCCAGCCCTCAAATGGTTCACGTCACTTGACATGGGCTTGATCAAGACTTGGAACGACCTCTCACAAGCATTCATGGACCAATATGCCTTCAATCTTGACTTGGTCTCATAAAGGGAGGACCTTGTCGCCATAAGGCAGAAACCTCATGAGCCGTTTGGAGAGTATGTCAGCCACTGGCACGCCCTAGCGTCACAAGTGAGAGATAGACCCTGTGACGAGGAGGCTATCAAAATCATCATTCGAGGCGTGCAGCCAGATGTTGGGGCTTTATTGAGCATTCAGCTTGTCACCACCTTTACATCTCTTATTCGGGCAGGTGCGTGTGTAGAGAACTCCCATCGTAGCGGCAGCTTTCCTGCACTCTCCACCTTTACCAAGCAAGCCACCTCTCCGGATCACCATGCGAGTAGCAACACTCGTAACGGTGCTGGCACCAGTTACCCTAAGAGGCAGGATCCTCCCAAGCCTGCCGTCGCATATGTAGGGTCACCCGCCATGCCCGTTAATGTGGTGAACTAACCAAGTCCGAATAAACTAGTCTATGCACCTACACCTAGGGCACCGTGCACACCATAGATCACCACCACCACCCAGCTGGTGTATCCCTTGGCACCGATTCAACAAGGACCTCGCTTAAGGCAGAAGCAGCCTCAGTGTGTTGTGCAGCAGTACACCCCACTTGTTGAGCCACTGAGTGCCATCCTCCATAAGGTGGTGTCACTCTTGAACCTTCTAGAGGTCTATCCGCCACCGAACCCTCTTCCGGCATGGTACAACACGAACCTCTACTGCAATTTCCATCGCTATGCGAGCCATTCGATGGATAATTGCATGGCTCTTCGAAATGCCATTTAGGACCAGATTGATCGCAAGGTCATCATCATTCACACCCAAGAGGTACACACTGTACCAACAACACCACCCCCACAGGCACAAGCACCACTTGCCTATCCTAACATTGTCAACCAGCCCATGCCTGCACATAACAACTCAGTAGGTGCTAGGGCCTTAGGAATCTATTTCCTTTCTCCCTTTAGGTCTACAACGTTTGTAGTGGACCCCTCTGATCTGATCCATACTGTTGATGAGCCATTCCCTACTCGTCTTTATCATTTGAGCAGTGTCGGTTCCGAGTCAGCAGTCCACATGATACGGCTAACTGCAAGGGCAAAGCGTTTCACTACACCGTCAAGCATGCACTCTAAGGCACCCATTTGCCTGCTCGCCTGACCTATGCCTATTCATCCTGTCCAGCATCCTCTCCAGCATTCTATCTGACCAGACCGTCGTTTAGTCAACCCGATGTCGGCACTGTTGGAACTGGCAGCATGTACCCCTCTTATCATCAACCTGACGAGTGACATCCACTGTGTACCCTATGATTAAGCCATTGAGATGTGCGAAGAGGTCACTAGGTCAGGAAGGGTGTATAGGCCGCCAGCACCAGTGGCCCAGCCTCGTTCAACATCTTCCCTTCATCAACCAACTACTTAACCCTCCAGGACGACCTCGTCTTCAGTCCCTACTACTTCTACTGGGTAAGAGCAAGCCTCTGCCGATATCACATCTCAGCTGAAGAAGGTCAAGGCTGACATCTCCATTTGGGATCTCATTCATGCTTCTTCTGAACATCGAGAGGCCTTCTTCAGGGTCTTTCAGGCTGCTCACGTCTCCCCCACCATAGAACTGTCCGCTCTTGAAAATATGGTGGGCATGATCGCAGAGCCTCACATCATTTCTTTCTCTAGCAAGGAATTGCCTCCAGCAGGAGTCAACCACAACCAGCCCCTATTCATTATAGTGCAATATCAGAGCTTTCGAATTCCCCTCACCTTGGTTGATAACGGCGTTGGTCTAAACATCTACCCTTTGTGTACAACAAACAAAATCGGATTCAAAGTCGAGGATATCATACTAGCTACAAAGGGAATGATAGCTTTTGATAACACGCATCACGACGTGCTAGGGATGTTGGTTATTCCACTCACCATAGGGCCTGTAGCCTTTGACGTCGAATTCTATATTGTGGATCTGGAGCCTTCTTTCAATCTCTTGCTTGGGCGCCCTTGGTTGCACAAGCATCAGTTGATCCCCTCGACCCTCCATCGTATGGTTAAGTTCCGCTGGGGCAACAATGTAGTTGTTGTCATGGCAAAGGATCTTGACAAAGAAAAGGTCGAGTCAGTTTTTGCTGTCTCACTGCAGACCGTACATTTCGACCCCAAGCCATCTGATGTCATTTTCCAGGTCAATCGTTTCAAGCCAGTTAACTACATTCCAGCTCTCGAGCGTGTTAGCTACCTGACCGTTCGTAGTAATCCCCTTTGGATGATCGAAAACGTGTGTCACCAATGGAGATACAAGGAAGGAACACCACTCGGGCGACACAACCAAAGAATCTGCAAGCCCATCCAAGCATAGGAATGGCGAGAGTTCGAAGGGCTAGGCTACGAGTGGTAGCCACAGAAAGACAGATATTCGCGCGCCAGGAGACACAAGAAGATCTTTATTCCATCAGATCTCATTAATTTTGTCAGTGCAAGGATACTTATCCCAATTAGAGCCAGGCCACTGTAGAGAAAAGCCGACGACAGATTGTGCAACCACCACCTCAACCATTGGTAGCCATATTGATAGCATCAGCCACTGCCCCACCAACGAGCCCTGTAGTGATAGTCCTACAAGAAGTTGTGTCAACGGAACCATCAATGCAGTCAGCCAGTCTTGGACATCAATTATAGCATTCTCACAGTCTAGTTAAGTCAATGACAGAGTAGAGTGCCATTCAGTATTTTGATTGCACCTTGGCAGAAGATGAGACAGTCAGTAGGGCAATTCAGTTGAGTGATCAAGTAAGTTACCTAGAGCTATTGTTTCAAGAGCAGTTGTCAGTATGGGCTGAAGACGTAGCCGATCATCAGAGGTTGAGGAAAAGAAAGGCCAAAGTGTCAGGATCAGAGCCAGCAACCCTCCATCAGCAGTCGGACCACTCATCCATCATGGTATTGGCTAAGTCACAACCAGAACCCACTAGACCATTAGAGTTAATGTCTTTGGAGACGGGAGATGGGTCTAGATGGTACACCCAACCGAAGCCTCACCTTAAGCAAGGTGAGGGTAAGAAAAAAAAGACCCTGAGTTATGCTCAGGAAGAAAGCCAGGTAGCTTCACTCCTGTCAATCAGGAGTAGGACAGCCGCTAGTCAGTAGCATCCCTTGTATATACTACAGAAAATACAAAAAAAAAAAAAAAATCAAAAAACCCAGAAAAACCAAAAAATTAGAAAATTTAAAAAAATCAGAAAATTTTAAAAAATAGCATCAATGGTCAAGGAAACAGATGAACTCCGCCAATCAACGGACCCCACAGTCAAAAAGTCAGAGGTCACATAGTGCAGATATAAGAATACCAAAGTCAGTGTGACCATAATGAAGAACCATCAGGGGCAGAAATCAGAGCACATCCTCTCCTTCGATGTCACTGACCCAACCTTCAAAGAAGAAATCCTATTAGAGCTCATTGCTTATGAAGAAGAGAATGATGACATAGATGAAGATAGGGAGACACCCGAATTCCAACCCCACGACAATGATCCAAAGGGGCTAAATATGCATGTCGAGGAAGAAACAGAACGGGTCGACATCGGTACAACAGATGATGTCACGGAGGTACTCATCAGTGCTAAGTTGTCACCACAGGTCAGTGCAGATTTCATAGCATTTCTGTGAGAATACACAGATGTCTTCGCTTGGAGGTACGATGACATGGTCGGTTTGGATGTCGAAGTGGTGGTGCACACATTACCCTTGAAGCCTAATGAGAGGCCCGTCAAGCAAAAACTCAGGAGATGGCGACCTCATTGGATCTTGAAGCTCAAAGAGGAAATCATGAAGCAGCACAAGGTGAACTTCCTCAAGGTGGTGTTATACCCAGAGTGGTTAGCAAATGTTGTCCCAGTGCCAAAGAAGACGGGAAGGTTTGTATGTGCATCAACTACAAAGACCTCAACAAGGCAATACCCAAAAACGATTTCCCACTCCCTCACATAGATGTCTTGGTGGACAACACAGTCGGACACAAAATGTTATCATTTATGGATGATTTCTCGGGGTGCAACCAGATCATCATGGTTGAGGGGCATATGGAGAAGACGTCCTTCATCACCCCTTGGGGAGTATTCTGCTATCGTTTGATGCCATTTGGGCTCAAGAATGTAGGCGTTACTTATCAAAGGGCAATGACTATACTCTTCCATAACCTCATGCATCAAGAAATAGAGATTTATGTAGACGATATGATTGCCAAGTCCAAAGAGCCTGAGAAACACCTGGTCTATTTGAGAAACTTGTTTGACCACCTTAGAAAGTACAAACTTCGTCGGAACCCTAATAAATGCATATTCACGGTATCTTCTGGCAAGCTTCTGGGATACATCATTAGTCAAGGGGGAATCGAGGTTGACCCTAGTAAAGCAAGAGCCATCATTGATATGCCTCTCTCCACATTTGAGAAGGAGGTTCGGAGCTTATTGGGCTGATTGCAGTATATCAGCTGGTTCATCGCACAGCTTACCCCCATCTGTGAGCCTATCTTCAAGCTGTTAAGAAAGAACATGCAGGTCCACTGGAATGAGGAGTGTCAAGCCGCCTTTGACAAAATGAAGCAGCTTCTCACAAAACCTCCCGTCCTGGTTCCACCCACAACAGGACGACCTCCGTTGCTATATCTTTCCACCACTTAACACTCCATGGGTGCAGTCCTTGGGGAATACAATGAGATAGGACGTAGCGAGCGAGCCATCTATTACCTATGCAAGAAGTTCAACGATTGCGAAGCCAAGTATAGCCCCATTGAGAAGATCTGCCTATCCCTTGTCTGGGCCACCCAACGCCTCAGGCACTATATGATGGTGTATCCGGTCCTTCTCCTATGCCGACATGACCCCATGAAGTACTTGTTCCAAAAGCCGACATTAGTGGGACAATGTGTGAAATGACAGGTGATGCTATCCCAGTACGACATTACATTTGTCACGCAGAAATCAATGAAAGGGCAAGCAGTAGCGGACCACCTAGTTGACTTACCACTGCCAGAATATGAACCTTTGCAGATGCAGTTCCTGGATGAAGACATCCTATTCGCCATGAAAGATACAGATTCTGAGGAGCCAGAAGACAGGTCTCAGTGACATCTATACTTTGATGGAGCAGGTAACAAGAGGGGTAGACGAATCGGCGCACTATTGTCGACACCACAGGGATAGATGACTGCCTTTGCCAGAAAGCTCACTTTCGAGTGCAACAACAATGAAGCCGAGTACGAGGCATGCATCATGGGACTGCAAATCGCATTAGAACATGGCACAGGAAAGCTACAAGTGCATGGGGATGCCATGTTAGTGATATCCCAGATCAACGGTGACTGGAAAACCAAAGATCCAAAGCTCGTGCCATATCACGAATATCTCTTACATCTCGTCAAGGCGTTCGAGGAAGTGCACTTTTCCTTCATGAGTAGAACCAAAAATTCCTACGTAGATGCATTAGCAACCCTTGCCTTCTGGCTCTCAATATTTGAAGAGAGCACAATCAACGTATCGATCACCTGAGCAGAGTACCCCGTCCATTGCATGAGCATAGAAGAAGCAGACCCGTCGGCAGAGCTCCCATGGTATCACAACATCAAAACCTTCCTAGAATCAGGCGATCTCCCAACTAGCACATCGGTAACAGATAAGAAAACCATGGTGCGCTTGGCGTCAAGATACGTGTTGGGCAGAGGGCATCTGTACAAAAGATCATATAACCAGATACTTTTGCGACGTGTCGACAAGAAGGAGGCTGATACATTGATGCTTCGAATCCACGCCAGGACATGTGGCCCCCACATGAATGGAATATTGTCGGCCAAGAAGATCATGTTATAGGGCTACTTTTGGTCAATCATGGAAGCAGATTGTTGTTGATTCGTGCACAAGTGCCACAACTGCCAGATTCACAGGAACTTCATACATTCTCCCCCTCAACAGCTACACAACATGTCTTCACCATGGCCCTTCTCTACTTAGGGAATAGACGTTATAGTAGCCATCCATCCGGCATCATCCAACGGCCACAACTACATCTTGGTGGCCATAAATTACTTTACCAAATGGGTGAAAGCTACCTCTTACAAGACTGTCACAGCCATAGCCACAGAAAAGTTCATCGAGAACAACATCATAGTCTGGTACGGAGTGCCACACTTCATTATCTCAAATAATGGCAAGAATTTCATAGCTTAGAGGTTGGAAGATTATCTACAAAGCCTCATGATAAAACATCATAGATCCTCCCTGTACCACCCACAGAAGAACGGTGTCGTGGAGTCAGCAAACAAGAATCTCATCATGATCCTAAAGAAGAGCATCGAGACGCACAAGGATTGGCATGAAAAGCTTCCTTATGCACTATGGGCCTACAAAACTTCAGTCTAGACATCAATAGGAGCGACACCTTACTCATTGGTGTACGGCATGGAAGCGGTCCTACCAGTTGAAGTAGAGGTCCCATCACTCAAAATCTTGATAGAGGCTAAACTAGAAGAAGCAGAATGGGTGGAGGACAGATGTATCCAGCTGAATTTGACTAACAAGCGCAGACTACAAGCCTTGCACAATGCCCACTGCTACCAAGGAAGAATGGCAAGATCATATCAGAAAATAGTCTGACCTAGGAACTTCACACCAGGCGATCTGGTTTTGCAACCATAAATCTCCTTGACGGTTGAGGCAAATTCTGACCTAACTGGCATGGATCCTATACCATCAAGCAAGTCTATTCGGGATGTATAGCAATCCTTGAAGACATGGATAACATCAAGCTATCTGAGCCAGTCAACGTGTGTTATCTAAAGAAGTACTACCAATGAGCGGAAGGCATGTATCCTCACCTTGCAAAGTATCCTTTCGTACATCATGCATCATCCACCACTCCATCATGTGTACATATTTCTAAAATAAAAAGGCAATCCAAACGTATCTAATCCATGGCATTTACTCTTTTGCTTTCGTACACATTAATAACTTAAACATATCAATAACTACATGCATTTATGCATAAACACATTAACATCATATCCCGATGATGAAATCGGAATAGTTAGCCTGCTTGAGAAGGGTCCATACCTCTTCAGTTGATACCACCCAGACACTCTAGTGAGTGAGGAAGCCACCACCCGACCATGGTTAGGTGAAATGTCCAAACTCCTATAGGGACTTACACCTTCAGAGGGAGATAAAATGTTAAGAACGAGCATGAGTGTGAGCCGAAAGAAAAATAAACATATCCACAAGGGCACAAAAGAAATAAAGAGACAGAAGTCGTAGACAGAAGCCAGTCCTAAAAGAAAGAGGCAAGTAGGCCAACTCTACCCCTATCACTTACCTTGGGGAGGAGTTGAAGCAAGCATCAAAAGAATACAAATGACCAAAGGGACTAGCCACCCCTCGCACATAATTATAGCAGCCCCATCCAAATCTGGATGCCCATTACCCCCGAGCAAGGGTTAGAGTGAGCCTACAAGTTTGAGAGGGAGAAAGAAACGAGCCAAAAGTCAAAAAAGTAGGTTTAAGTCCCCAAAAGTTTGGCATGGAGCCTAACCTATCGAATTATCCATTCGGGAGAGCCACCCATAGCCTAGAAGTCTGGGTAGTGTCTCGTGAATTGAGGTCTTCTCCTCTTTTCATAGCAAGCATCATTAGCATTCCACATCCTGAGGGTGATACAACATGACACTATCATTCCTGCATGCGTTATTGTTTGTCCACTTTGCGAGGTCTCATCTAGTCCTAAACTAAGGGCATGTCAGTTGCTCTTTGACCAAAAATTTGGTAGAGGATATCAACACCAGGGGCATGTCAACTGCCTTTATGGTGATAGCCTTCCACATTAACCAGGGGCATGACAGCTGTCCATTTGGTTGACCCTTCTTGGGACAGTATCTTCATCCAAAACATGTTGTCTGCTCCATAGCTTGAGCCCAAGAATGAGGATAACAACAGCCATATCTCGCTAAGATCAGAACAAAGTTAGAATATCAGTACTCCCCTAGTCAGCAAGTGAGAACATAGTCAGTAATCCAGTGCCAAAGTCAAACTCCCCAGAGGTCAGTCAGCAACACGACAATGAGCCCATAGAATTGTTGGAAACCAACTAGCAAGTCCACCTTATTCGAGGAGGAAACAATGTCCTCACGAAGCCCTTATCCAGCCAAGCCCCTCATATCAGTGTAGAATCAGAGCAATGGTTTATCCAGATCAACCATCATCGTCCTACGTCATTGATAGCGTCAAGTGAACAGGCAAAGTAGTGACACAATGAAGTAGGCAAGTTGTAGACAAGACAAACCTCTTGGCTAGCAAGCAAGTTGCATACAATCTTTATCCTCTTCCCTCATGACTCCTCTAAGTCTGGAGGAGATCCGAGTTGCTAGTTCCTTGAGTCCTAGGACCAGCCTTTATCCTTTCCCTCGTGACTCCTCTAAGTCTGGAGAAGATCTGAGTCGCTGGATCCTTGAACCCTAGGACCAACCTTTATCCTTTTCTCTCGCGACTCCTCTTAATCCGGAGGAGATTTGAGTTGTTGGTACCTTATGCCGTAGGACCAGCCTTTATTTTTTTCTCTCGTGACTCCTCTATGTTTGGAGGAGATCCGAGTCACTGGTCCTTGAGTCCTAGGACCAGCCTTTATCCTTTCCCTCGTGACTCCTCTAAGTCCAGAGGAGATCAGAGTCACTGTTTCCTTGAATCCTAGGAACAACCTTTATTCCTTTCCCTTGCGACTCCCCTAAGACCGGAGGAGATTCGAGTTGCTGGCTCCTTGAGTCCTAGGACCAGCCCTTATCCTTTTTCCTCGTGACTCCTCTAAGTTCGGAGGAAATCTGAGTCACTGGTTCCTTAAGCCTTACGACTAGCCTCTATCGTTTTTCCTCGTGACTCCTCTATGTCTGGAGGAGATCCGAGTCACTGATTCCTTGAATCCTAGGAACAACCTTTATCCTTTTGTCTCGTGACTCTTCTAAGTATGGAGGAGATCTGAGTTGTTGGTTCTCTGAATCCTAGGACCAACCCTTATCCTTTTTCCTCGTGACTCCTCTAAGTCCAGAGAAGATCCGAGTCGCTGGTTCCTTGAGTCGTAGGACTAGCCTTTATCCTTTCCCTCGTGACTCATCTAAGTCAGGAGGAGATCCGAGTCGCTGGATCCATGAACCCTAGGACCAGCCTTTATCCTTTTCGCTCGTGACTCCTCTTAATCTGGAGGAGATCCGAGTTGCTGGTTGCTTGTGTCCTAGGACCAACCTTTATCCTTTTTCTCTCGTGACTCTGCTAAGTCTAGCGGAGATCCGAGCTGCTGGTTCCTTGAGTCCTAGGACCAACTTCTATCCTTTCCCTTATGACTCCTTTAAGTCCAAAGGAGATCCGAGTCGATGTTTCCTTGAATCCTAGGAACAACCTTTATTCCTTTCCCTCGCGACTCCCCTAAGACCAGAGGAGATCTGAGTTGCTGGCTCCTTAAGTCCTAGGACCAGCCTTTATCCCTTTTTTCTCATGACTCCTTTAAGTCCGGAGGAGATCCGAGTCGCTGGTTCCTTAAGTCCTAGGACCAACCCTTAGCCATTTTCCTTGTGACTCTTCTAAGTTTGGAGGAGATCCGAGTCGCTGGTTCCTTGAGTCCTAGGACCAGACTTTATCTTTTTTCCTTGTGACTCCTCTAAGTCCGGAGGAGATTCGAGCTACTGGTTCCTTGAATCCTTGGACCAGCATTTATCCTTTTTCCTCGCGACTCCTCTAAGTCCAGAGGAGATCCGAGTCGCTGGTTCCATGAGTCCTAGGACCAACCTTTATCCCTTTTCCTCGTGACTCTTCTAAGTTCGGAGGAGATTCGACTCACTGGTTCCTTAAGTCCTAAGATCAACCATTATCCTTTTCCCTCGTGACTCCTCTAAGTCCGAAGGGGATTAGAGTCATTGGTTCCTTGAGTCCTAGAACTAGCCTTCTATCCTTTTCTCTCATGACTCCTCTAAGTCTGGAGGGGATCCGAATCACTTGTTCCTTGAGTCCTAAGACTAGCCCTTAGCCTTTTTTCCCTCACAACTCCTCTAAGTCTAGTGGAGATCCCAGTCGTTGGTTCCTTGAGTCCTAAGATCAGCCTTTATCCTTTTCCCTCTTGACTCCTCTAAATCCAGAGGAGATTTGAGTCACTGGTTCCTTGAGTCTTAAGACCAGCCTTTATCCTTGTCCCTCGTGACTCCTCTAAGTCTAGAGGAGATCCAAGTCGTTGGTTCCTTGAGTCCTAGGACTAGCCTTTATCCCTTTTCCTCATGACTCCTCTAAGTCCAGAGGAGATCTTAGTCGCTGACTCCTTGAGCCCTAGGACCAGCCTTTATCCTTTTCTCTCGCGACTCCTCTAAGTCTGGAGGAGATTCGAGTTGCTGGTTCCTTGAGTCTTATGAGTAGCCTTTATCTTTTTGTCGTGTGACTCCTCTAAGTCCAGAGGAGATCGAGCTACTGGTTCCTTAAGTCCTAGTGCCAGCCTTTATCCTTTCCCTCGTGACTCCTCTAAGTTCGGAGGAGATCCAAGTCGCTGGTTCCTTGAGTCCTAGGATCAACCTTTATCCTTTTCCCTCGTGACTCCTTTAAGTCCACAGGAGGTTGCTTGCTCCTTGAGTCCTAGGACCAGCCCTTATCCTTTTGTCTTGTGACTCCTCTAAGTCCGGAGAAGATTCAAGTCGTTGGTTCCTTGAGTCCTAGGACCAGCCTTTATCCTTTTCCCTCGTGACTCCTCTAAGTCTGGAGGAGATCCGAGTCGTTGGTTCCTTGAGTCCTAGGACCAGCTTTTATCCTTTTCCCTTGCGACTCTTCTAAGTCTGGAGGAGATCCGAGTCGCTACTTTCTTGAGTCCTAGGACTAGCATTTATCTTTTTCCCTTGTGACTCCTCTAAGTTTGGAGGAGATCCGAGTCGCTGGTTCCTTGAGTCTTAGGACCAACCGTTATCCTTTTCTCTCGTGACTCCTCTTAGTCCAGAGGAGATCCAAGTCGTTAGTTCCTTGAGTCTTGGGACTAGCAATTATCCCTTTTCCTTGCAACTCTTCTAAGTCCAGAGGAGATCCGAATCGCTGGTTCCTTGAGTCTAGAACCAACCTTTATCCTTTTCCCTCTCGACTCCTCTATGTTCGGAGGAGATCCGAGTCGCTGTTTTCTTAATTCCTAGGAACAACCTTCATCTCTTTTCCTTGTGACTTCTCTAAGTCTGGAGGAGGTTTGAACTGTTGGTTTCTTACATCCGAGGATCAACCCTCATCCCATGGGCTAATAACCCTAATTATCCGATGATGAGTCTATCAACTCATCATTGGGCTGATACCCCAAACTATCCGATTGACAACCATCACATTGTCTAGAGCAGATTGATACCCCAAACTATTCACATTGTCAAGAGCGAGCTGATACCTAAAACTATCCAGTTGACAACCATCACATTGTCAAGAGCAGGCTGATACCCCAAACAATTTGGTTGACAACTGTCACATTGTCTAGAGCGGGCTGATATCCCAAACTATTCGGTTGACAACTGTCCCATATTTAGGAGCGGGCTGATACTCCAAACTATCCGGTTGACAACCGTCACCTTGTCTAGAGCGGGCTGATACCCCAAACTATCCGTTTGACATCCATCATCAGTCCACCCTTGGTCGACAAGTCCGATATCTTGCCATGCTTTCTTTTAGGCCGATAGGTTTGTCGATTTGCCAAGTCCCTCCTATCGTGCGACAAGCTCAATTGTCTTGTCTAGGCATCCCTTGGCATGAGTCAGGAAATCCCTCATACTCCCCTCCAGGGGATGGCGGGCTACCCACTCGTCATCAGCATTGCATCATGCGTCACCTGACATCATGCATGGGCCACGAGTCGTGACTTTTGGTGCATCCATCGAATAAGTGGCTCATGGCCCCACAACAAATACCACTCTCACGTAAACTCAAGCGGCTTGTCAACCCTAAGCAATGGTCTCGGTTCCCTCAACCTCGCTCAGGGTGGGACATCTGTAGACATCCCAATTTTGTAGTCACTTGGCAATAGGCTCCTGTAGACACCCCGATTTTGAGGTGACCCAGGAATGAGTATCCGTATGTTGCTTTGGATGTGATCAGCCCTTAAACCAGACCCCAAACCCATTAGCAAGCCAGAGTTCAGCAATT
>JAMKQA010052000.1:0-13808 GCA_024699735.1 Posidonia australis
TTTGTTTAGTTTTAAGTGTAATTGGGTCAGAGTGGGCTAGTGTGGGTCTAATTGGGCTTAATGGGCTTGTGCGGGCCTAAGTGGGCTAGGATTTTGGTGGTTGCAACCAGAGCATCAACCGGAGGAGCCTGCTGCCAAGTGACTTCAAAATCGGGGTGTCTACACATACATTATTATTAGCTTGATTCTCAAACACTATATCTGATGATTTTACCACTTACCTTTTGCATCTACATTAATCGAATATTGTCATGGATCAAATAGTATATGAAAATTACCTATTTCCCTTAAACCAGTTCTAATATTATAGATAATCATTAGCCCTATGTCATATAATGTCTGATATTAAGATAAAAATATGATGAAGATTTCTTATTGAAATATCTAAATGTAATCATAATCTAATACTATCATATATTTTCTAGATTAATCATATCATTGTTGGACCTTTGATTTTTTGCTTTCCATGTGATTATATATAAGATTTATTGGATTTTTAATGAGTTTAAGTTTACTTATAGATTAATCATGTGATGTTTATTTAGTTGTAGTGTCGTTTTGTCTTTTGTTGAGCACCAATAAGTGTGTTGATATTGTTTTCCTTTTTCCAAATTGAACTTTTTTTTTTTAACAAATACAATTATGGTAATAATTTCAACAGGAAAATCTAATTTCATTGTGTGCTAAATATATATTATTAACATCAAGTACAATAAAATAGGGACATATACATGTTGGGAGATTTCCTTCACTACTTGATTTTGTATATTAAGATGTTTAGCCAATGTTACTAATGATAACTGTGTAATTGTATACCATTGAAATAAATTCAAGCTCACACATGTCACAACCTGTAAACACTTATTGAAGTATATATTAATTCAATCCTCAAAAATCATTTGCTCTTGATTGTCCTCAGTTCAATTCAGTAGAAGTTTGAGGATTATGGATAAAAAAGAGGGAAACTAGTCAATTGTTTTACTGAGAACTGATTTCACTCCAATGATGTTGTAATTGTGGCAAGGAGTTAAATGTAATTCGAATAGTATCAGTTTTACACATACTCGACAGGAATAGGAATCTTGCTGCAAACTTTGTATTGGAATTTCCAAAGATAATGTATTTTTTTGGATTTGGCCACCATCATTTTCAACATATCTGAATGTATAACTTGTCATTTGCTTAAAGCTGAGCTTGTGAATGATATGCTTCTCCATTACATTGTTGTGATCTCTCTATTGTGAAATCATTATGTTGTCACACGTGCATGTTAACAAATTGATTACTTTTCTGAAGTAAAGAAATATTTGTTTACTTGCTTCTTATGGGGGACCAGATTCTTGAAAATATTTTTTATTAGCAAAGTTTATTAGGCAATTAATCAATTCTCTAGTTAATAAGCTATCGCTTGTTGGAGAAAGGATTCAGTGGTGTAGCCTTTCAGTCAGGAACCATGGTGGAATCTTGTAATCTATATACCAAATTAATGGCCTGAATGATTGGTGAAAACATGACAATTCTTGGTTGCCATATTGATGTCATGGACTCATGGCTAGGGGCTTGTATATACAGTGAATGAACTGTTGCTATCCATGTTTCAAAAATGTTTTTATATATGTTTTTGTCCATGCTTGTAGTCATTAAAGAGGAGTTATATTTGATTAAACCTTTTTGTCGACAAGTAGAAATCTCGGAAATTTTTACTATGAACTAGAATTTTGACTAATCAGCAATTTTTATACAATGTACTAATTAGTTTTAAATTGGATGTCCTACTTACGATATGGAACAACAGTTGAGCCATGTACAAGTGACTGTCAAAGGATCTTCATGTCAACCATTAAAACTCAATAGTTTCTGCATGTAAGAGTAGATATTAGAGGTTAGTCTTGGATTGAAATATTATGTTGAGTTGGTTTTCTGCTATTATTTCCATGTATCTATGAGATATTGAGGCATGATAATCTCTAATGTGAAATCTATTAGTTAATTTTACTGATCTTTCTAAGGCCAACATAAAGAATTTTGGGAGCTTTATAAGGTACATCATCTCCTTTGCTTTATCAAGTACATTTGATGTTGAACCTGGAAACCCTGAATTTGACATGAGTGCAGGAATATGAATTTGATGCGTTAAATATTTCTTGAATTGAAAAAATGTCACACAAAATGGCTTCACATTTGTTTCTCCTTAAATTTGATTTTTGACATTTGAATATCGACATAGATTGATAAAGAATCTAAAATCTATTGAGGAATGAGTATATGTTCTCTTTTTATGTAATGAAAAATCATGGTGAATTTGGAAATCCCCAAATTATGCAACTATTGATTTTTGTTATTCTTAAAAATCCTTGAGAATTTGTCAAATATCTCACCACAATTCGTCATCATGTTTCACATGTTTTTCCCTATTTCTTATATTTTCTTTGTTTGTTTATTTCCTAAGTTTCTTTTTTAACCACATGTTCTGTTTTGCTAGGGTGTTGAATCCTGAATTTGTAATCTTGTAGATCTTAAGCTTATAGTCTTTGCCAAATTCTATTTCTGCTACAGAATGGTCTGACATTTTTTAAAATGGAAGGATAGGATGATTCATGGTGTAGGTTTCACACGTCAACCTTATGATCTACTTACTTGTTGAAAACTTATGATAATCATGATACATGGTGTAGGTTTATAGTGATTTGGAGGACTTAGAGGTCTTGAAAAAATGGAACAAGGTGAACTTTTAGTTTCAGTTTCAGTTTCTTCTTCTTCTTCTTCTTCTTCTTTTGGAAATTGCTTCATGATCGAGTGAGACACTGGGAAAAAAAACTTCATACAAGTGGACACTTAACTGCTAAAACATGATAGCCAAATGAAAGATTATTAGTTACTTGAGTTTAGAGTTTTGTTGTTTCATAAGTCGTGCTTCTTCTATGCCAGATTTTACCTATATGGATAAGCTTATCATGTTCACAACCATACACCTACTTGACTTTTTTCAACTTTGAAGATCCTCGTCCACATGGTACTGGAAGGCATTCGAAACATATGATGCTTGAAGTTGATATAAGCGATTTCAAGAAGGGATCACAAGTATGCTTGAATTCAAACTAGTTTAGTAAGTAGATATAAAAAAAACAGGGGCATGGTGTTCTCTTGATTTTGTTTAGCATCAACAGATAACCCATTTCCCCACAAAGAAAAGTGTTTGTTTTATGTCATCAAATAGAGCAATGTTTTTACATTTTTGGAATATTCAAAATAAAAAGGAAAAGTTTGCAATAATTTTGGCTAGATCTAGAAACTTGAAAATATAAATAAGGCCCTCATATGTCATATCCCATATTACTAGTATTGGCATATGGTTTGTTCATATTTATTTAACACTATTTTTAACCTTTTAAAGTACTCAACTTGCAGTGGTTCACCATCAAGTGCCAACATGCTCTCTCAATTCTTGCAGATAGGCTCTACTACAGAAAATTCAAACATTTTTTGTAACAACTCCCAAATTACTACTACTCAATCTAGCTACAATTTTTCATTTTATTATTATTATCTAACAATTACACTAATTATGCAATTAAATTTAAGTACACTCAGCAGAAGCAGAACTAGTAAACAACAAAAAATAAAACTAAACTAAAAACTGACCAAGATCTCTGATATGTAGCAGTGTGACTCCTCCTATATACACTAGCAATCAACAATTACTATCCTACACCTGTCAAAATACACAAAACAAAGCACATGTGAGTGACCACTCAAAACGGTCACCCAGCACACACCCCACCTAATTACTCGGCACACAATGCCGACGAAGCAGGCATAACTACGCCACAAGCACACAAGCATAGGCATCCCCACTTGGATACTGCAATACCAAAACCAAGCAATTCACCATTACCCGACACGCAGCCAAACTCAAAACCATGCTCTCTTTTCCTTTCAAAACCATATGTATGCATTTTAAAATCATTTTATGCATGCCCGAGAAGGCTGCTCTTGCCAACTCAAGCCCAAAACCACATAAAACACACACAGCCTGGTCCCACGCACTCTTTAGGTGAACTAGACAACTCACGGTGTCTGCACACTTTCTAAAGCATCCAGGCACCCACAAATAAATATAGAGCCTCTGCTCTACGCAACACAGTCCCGTCTAGACCAAAACTACCACACCAAAGTCTCAAAGCCTCTGCTCCAAAACCACGGTCTACTTTAGACCAAGACCAAGGAGCTACTGCTCCCAAAGCACAACGCCTCAACTAGGTGCAACACCACAGCCACTTCTAGGCCAAAGCCTGATTCCCTGAATCATGACATTGCAAAAATCACAAGCACAACAATGTGTCAAGCTGCCCGGCGTAATGCATTCAACACTAGCCTCAAGCAGTCCACCACGGAGTTACCACGATGTCTGCACTGCCACAGACAACCACCCTATGGAAAAGTTTGCCCGTCCCAGCGTCCTTCCACCTGAAGGAGCCTCAAAGGCTAACCACACACTAGGAAAGCCTGCTCACCCTACTCCAAAATGAGCAGTCCTCTCTTAGGATAAACCACAGGGTATGCCTTATCGGTGTCCTACACAATGCCCAAACCCCTAAAGGCTCCAACCTCCCAGGCTTAGCTAGCACCCACACTACGCCTCGGTACCTGTAACAACTAGGGTATCACGTCCAGCTATGTAGGAGTTTCATACCTCCCGAGTCCGCTGCCACAATACCTCTAGGTACGGACGATACCTTGGGTCATCGGTACTCAGGACTAACACCTACCCAGATAGCACCTCGACCAACGGACCTCAGCCTTGGCCTCGTAAACGACGATCAAGGAGTGTCATACCTCCAGAATCCGACAAGCACTTGCCTCGACCTCTTGGTCTCTAACCTCAACCTAGGTGCCACGTCTGACTCTCCAAAGGCATTGTCACACCTTTGGGTCTAGGCAACACGCCCTTACGGTCTCTCGGTCCACCCAAGTAGAAATCCATGGAAATCTCTTTTCAAATCCTTTGCAAACTGATGCATTTCTCTTTCCAAAATCTTTTGGAAAACCATTTCGAAAACCATTAAAACATCTTTCCAAAAATCTCACAAAACTACATGTCCAAAAGCGACACAAAAATCGAAACCAAAACCACAACTCAAAGCACTGCCTCGACAGCTCTTTTGTCAAGCCCAGAAAGCCACACCAGGCACACTCAGAACTCAGTGGCACGTCTACTGACTTATGTCTCGTATGAGCCACAACCAGCTTAGTGCCAAACACCCAACTGTGCCACTGAATATCTAATTCAGTGCACCATGCCAAACCATACCTCAACTGCAAATCCTTGGGTTAATTATGAACCCTAATGTCCAACGAAGCCATTAGAGGGAGAACCAAGTAATTCTAAGTTCTATCATCTTTTACTCTACCCATTACCCAAGTAAAATCTTGCTAGTCTATTTTAGGCAATCCCTGTATCATTTCTAATGATTATCTTAACCATTTATGAATCACCAAGTTATCTATATTCTCCAAAGCATAAACTAACAAGGTTGCTTATGCCACACACAAAATAGTAATCAAAGCCAGCAGTAGAGCAGCCTACCTGGTGCGCCACTTAGGTGCACCAGGGCGGTGTGTCAGCCAGGGAGGTGCGCCTGATGCTCTATTTCAGGTTTAAAGCTTAAAGCTCTGAATCCAACTCAACTGACGCCTTCTCTGTGCTCTAATCTGGTCTGCACTCCATGAAACTCAACAAACAAAGTACCAAACAGAAGGAAATAATGCAAGCAACACGATGGAACAAGAATCATCCAATTCCATGCACCACAGCTCGAGAAATCATCAAAAAACACTTTGGATGAATAGTATAAACCACAATTAAATTTTTGAAACTAAAAAATCACACAAGCAACCAAAAATCACATTCCACATACTAGACTGAAGAACTCGTTGAGCTCGACAGTCCGAGATAGAAATCACTGGAATCCATCTCCTGTGGCTCAAGAAAGTCACAAAAAACGGATGAAAACATTATTCACTCCAAAACATAGAGTCGGCACTAAATTTGCCATAAATTCCCAAAAAATTAACATAAATTTTCCAAGCATTCAATTACATTCAATTCACATTAACATGCCCCTATGCATCAAATTGAGCGAGAAAGGAAATCCTATAGGGTGTGTACCTTGAATGGTTGGCTGTCCTTCTTCCTCTTCCTTCTTTAGCCACGAACATCTGGGCTTCTCCTCCTCCTCGTGATGACAGCGGCACGACAACAGTGAGGTCTTCCTCCTCTGGCCAACTCTCAGCCACCCCTCTCATCTCCCTCTTATCTCTCTGCTCTCTCCTTTGTCGTCCTAGAGAAGGAGAAGAAGAAGAAGAAGAACAGAGTGAGGCCCATGAGGAGAGAGAGAGAGAAAAGAGAAGAAAGAAAGACAAGAAGGAAAAGAAGAAAGAAAAGAAGAAGTCATAGCACAAGACCAAACTACGCGACCTCCCACGTCCACGTGACTCGTGCAAACAGGGACCAGCCACCCAGGCATGCAAATAAACCTCCACGGCCTAGGACAAACCCTTAAATTCCCATAAGGGTCATAGCACCAAAATCACTCAACACTCAAAAGGCCAGAAACCCACATTACAGGCATAGAACGCTGCCAAAGCTACATTTAACAATAAACACAGGGAACTCAGCATTAAACAACCCAAAAATCCATTAAAATATCTGACCAAAAATGCTAATCCAGGCTTGGGTGATTACATTTTTCCAAGGTGACTGCTTATTTGTGACGTTTAGTTCAACTTCTCTTACCACACCATCTGTTATGTAATTCTTTATTCCACAATTACATGAGGAACTTTGATGTTTAGTTTTCCTTGTCATTTTTTGTTGTGATGTATCTTTTTTGGTTATGACAACCAGGTATGGAAGGCAAAAAAAATGCTATTTGGATGAGCATTACTTTCCAACACTATTCAATGCAAGCATATATACCCTCTACCATGTCATCTACAAATACATGTCTCAACGCCTATTCTAGGTCTTTTCAATTGATGAACGTTTTTCTTCTAATCTTTCAGATGTTTGATCCTACTAGAATTGCAAATCGGTCTGTCACATATGTGGATTGGTGTGAGGGGAAGTGGCATCCAAAAGTATACAACATTAAGGATGTCACTTTTGAACTCCTGAGAAATATGATAGTATGAATTTTCTTTCACATAACTTTGATATTCTACTAAAATGCCAGCTCATAAATGTGTGAGTTATATACTCAATATGTTTATATTGGTTTCTTAAAATTTCAGAGCATTGATGAGGTTGTCCATGTTACAAGTGATGAAGAGGCAAGTCATACATTTCAAATACCCTTTAGGTGCTATGCTATGCTTGTGGTTAAATATTGTTCTTTTTTTCAACGTAGCTTGTTTAAATTGGGTTATGTTATTTCTTTTTATTTAGTTGTAGTTGTATGCTTAGAACAATGTGGCTTAGTTTTCTGTTTAATCCACAATATAAAGATATTATTTATCAATTTAAGATTTTTAGTCCACATTATTATGCTCTTACTGTTGTTTTAATATTTTTTAAAAAATTTTTATATCTCGTGAGGACAATTTCTATTTTTTATTTTTTTAAATTTTTTTACGAGAAGATTTTTGGAATGAGGTGCATGTTCTGCGTACCTTGATGCATCTCCAACAACATCAAGAGTGGCATGACCTTCGACAAGATGGCACTCAACAACTCAACCAAAGGAGTGAAGCTACGCCTTGGAAGGTGAGGCCGTCTCTGCCCTTGGTTGTGCCCTTGCCCAACTGGAGGGGCTAGATATACCAGTTGGGCAATGGTGGTAATCTATGGTGTAGGTTGTGTACTAGGTGCAAGCCTATACACTACTTGATTCGGGTTGGGCTACCTTGATGCATTGCCAGTTGTAGCTGGAGATCCAATCTATGCCACGGAAGCCTTGGATGGGTCCTTCCTCTGAAACTGATGGGGGTTAGCACTGTTGTGACTATTGTTGTTGTTGCTAAGGGTGGCAGTGGTAGCTTGATTGGCAAATGTTGTGAGAGTGGGGAAATTGCCGCTTTGCAAGGAGCTTTCCACACGTGTGCCTACTCGAATCAATGATGCAAAGTTGGTGACTAGTTGGATGCTCAGTAAAGCCCTAGCAGTTGGTTGTGCTCATCGGATAATGAGTTTGATAGACTCCTCGTAGGAGGGCCTATCCCTAACTTGAGAAGCGAGGGTGTGCCAATGACCGACGTACTCCCCAAACGGCTCGTTAGGTCTTTGCTTGATGGTGATCAAGCCCTCGCGCTTGGGGACCAGATCCAGATTGAAAAAGTATTGTTCCATGAACGCCTTACTGAGGTCGTCCCAAGTCTTGATTGAGGCCATGTATAGTGAAGTTAACCACTAAAGAGCGGAATTGGTGAGACTCTTTTGAAATAGGCAGATTAACAGCCTCTCATCAGCTTGGAGCTGTGCGAGATCTCCATAATACTCTCTCAAATGGGAGATTGGACAACCTTTCCCATTGTACTTTTTGAAGTTCGAGATGTGAAAGTTTGGTGGGAGTATTGCCTCTGGGAAATAGCAGAGGTCCTAGAACTGGTATGGCTAGCGATCACCTCCCTACACTAGACGTAGTGCTTTCTTGAGATCACCCATCCTAGCAAGGAGGGCATTAGAGTTTACTATCAGCAAGGGTGGTGCGGCCAAGGCAGTGACCGTGTACCCTATATGGGTTGCACCTGAGTGCTCCTCTGGATCCACCATCACAACGCTTGGTGTCGCATCCTCGTGCATAGGTGCAATGTGGGATGTTAGGAATGATGGTGGTGCTAATTGCTGATGCATGGATGTAGGGTAGGTCAAATGCTGCGTGGTGGATGGTGTAGGATGATGGTGTGACAACGGTTGCATGGGTGTGGTCCCAAGCAGTGGGCCTTGAGGATGTTGTGCCCCTACCAACCCATCAAGCTGACCACCAGGGATGGGAGTCATATGCTATGTAATGTATTGTGGTGGTGGAGGAGGCAGAGGCATCACCCTTATCATTAGAGTAGTTTGGAGTCAGGGCGACGGTCAAGGCGGCAATGTTGTGGGGTGAACTTGCAGAGCTATGTGGGGCTGTGTTGGAACCTTAGGGGTGACAATGGGAACAACCATATTGGGATTTAATGACAGAGCCATGCGCTAAAGCCTTTGTCCGAGGGCCATCAACTGCTCTACCTGCATGGTACAAGACGTGTTAGTAGCAGCACCGAGGGACGAGATAGACAACTGGCTTGAAGCAAAAGGAGGTACAGACATGGACTATCCAAGAGGTAGGGAACCTACGACTGAAGCCACCATGGCAGACTGAGTGCTGGGGATGGGGTGGCCTTGAGGGTAGGTGATAGTCAGCAGTGCTTCAGGGACCCTAGTGGCGGTCACCACAACATATTCAATGACGGGTCTTTGATTGACGACTTGCTGAAACCCTAAAGGAAAATGAGTAGACTCCACCTACATCGGGAAGTGGTGCATGAGAGGAGATGACAGGACCACAGACGTAATAGTCAGAGTAAAAGGAACTGAGGTGGAGATCTCCTCTAGGATACCAGTGAGGTGAGCATCACCAACGTGCTGGGCCATAGCTGACCAGGAACGAGTGATGACAAGACTATAGTGGCAAACATGGGGGTGAATCCTAGGACAAGCTATCGTCGAAATCGATAGATAACTCAAGAAATGATGGCAAAGAGTGGTCACAAAAGCAATGCTAGAAGAAGGAGCGCTCGAGCTCAGGCTAGGGAACTCGATCACTGACCTACCTTGCGTAAAGACAACAAGACCGTAGTTAGAATCAGTGACATAAATAAAAGCCATGCGGTGTTTATTAAAGTGGTATGAATGGTACACATGCACATGGAATGCAACTACTATGCTCTCCCTCACCATCTATGTGTATCCTAGTAGGTCATCTACTCCGAATTCTCTCATGGGTAACATGGGTCATCGAATCAAGGCCAAAAAGTAAGGTCGCATCCCACACCAAAGTGATGGAACGGTGGTGCGTTGGGAGCCTCGACCCTGCCAAAGCATGGGTTGTACCCTCTACTAACACCAACACGGCTCCAGACAAGGGGGACAGATTAGCACCCCATCCTTTACCAAAGCAATAGAATGAGAAGTCGGAATTGCCCTTCCCAGATTGTAGGCGGACTTAGGTGAGGAGAAAATGCATGCTCCTATATGAGCCATTCATGCAAATATGCTTGGTGTGTTTTACTGGCATTTTGTTAGACCGGATGAGGGAACAAGTGTATGTCTATCTCTAGTTATGCCTAGATGTTGCTTTTATCTTGTGGATATTAAATTAAGCTTGTAGGGGAAGCAACCATGTCTCTACTTTCCTAGGCATGGCAAATGCAAGGAGGAGGAGAAAACACCCAGTCCTAGCAAGCAAACATCACACATCACATCAAAAGACAGGATCATGGCATGTGTGGGTGTAATGTGATCATAATGGTGAAAAGAAAAACCAACATCACAACAAGAGGCAGGAAGCATGTTATGTGCAAGAGGTGACGTAGCATATTTGTGTAAAACAAAAAAAACATCAAACAAAAGGCATGAGTGACACCAAACAAAGATACACATAACATAAGCAATGTACTATCAAGAGCAAACAAGCATGAGCCACACAAGGGAACGAAAAGCGCAAAAATGAAAGTCAGAGTCTAGTATCTCTAGTGGAGTCGCTAGTTCCTGTGACCATGTCGGTGCGAGGGAGAAACTGATAGGGCCATGGTGGGAGCGGTGAGTCCGAAGAAAGGGACGCTCGACTTAGAAACATTGGAAAACATGTGAAAACAAAACAAATGGATAAAAGGGAGTCGCCACCTAGTCTATTTAATGGAAAGATGAGGAAAATCGGAAAAAATGCAATGCAATGCAACAAACAATCGAAAACAAATAAAAGAAATGACTCCAATGCCAATGGCTAACACATGGGTTCAGGGACGGACGACCAGAGGGAGGACGATACTTGGTGACACAACTTTCGGCTAGAGGGAGGAGGGCATGACTGTGATTTCTCGATCGCAGATGGTAGGGGGAAGAGAGGAAGGTTGTTCCTAATGCTCACTGCTAGAGGAAACCTCGTATGAGTGATGGGAACCCATCATCGCAACATGGATGCACGAGGAAAAACGATGCAAAAAAGAAAAAAAAATGAATCAAAACATATAGATATGCAAGAGTAACTACCTACGTCGCGTGGTTGAGGGGGTCTCTCCTTGGTGCTTGCAGTGGCTGGCCCTCCGATGGTGTGGCGGCAACTCGGCGATCAGGTTGTGTTGTGGGTTTGTGGGGGGATGTGGAGAACAACTGTTGGAGCGTCAGGTCGTGCAGTGACTGGGAAGGCATGGGCCAGGATGGAGGAGAAGAGTTGATCTTCTGGTTTTCAAGGGATCTCTCTAGGGTTTTGGATGGCAAGGAGGACTTCTATAGGGTTTTTCTTCCTCTCCCCCTAGTCGCTTCCTCTATTTTTGTTTTTTTCTTCTCCCCCCTCTCTCACGTATGTGAATAAGTGGATATTTAAAGGGTAGGGTTTGCATGTGGGATGTAGGATGTGTTTGGGTGTAAATGAGTGGTGAGGATAGGATTAGGGTTTTGGTATGTATTTGGTTCCTAGGGTTTAGGTTGGGCTTGGGCTTATTATTTTGGGTTCATGTTTATGTTTAAGTTTGGTTTAACTTTGGTCTTAGTTTATTTTATTTTATTTTTTAGGCTTATGCTTAGATTGGTTTTATTTATTATTATTTATTATGTTTGGTATAAATTTTATTTACTTGGGTCTGATGGTGGTTGGATTTTATTTTTATTCATTTTATTATTTATTTTCTTAGGTTTGGTTTAGGTTTGGGTTTTATTTTTATTTATTCTTTTTAGGTTTGATTTATTCTTTTAGGTTTGATGGGAATATTATGGTTTATTGTTTTTGGGGTTTGTGTTGATTTATTTTTTATTTTTTATTTTTAGGTATGGTTTTGTTTTTGTTTTAATTTATTTTTATTTATTTAGGTTTAGGTTTGATGGGCTTTGTGACCATGCCAGAGCAAAGGAGGCAACCAATAGGACCACGATAAGGAGCAGTGAGTCCAAGGAAAGAGACGCTTGACTCAAAAATACCAGAAAACACTTGAAACCATAACAAATGGATAAGGGAAGTCGCCACCTAGTCTATTTAATGGGAAGACGAGGAAAATCAGAAAAATGCAATGCAATGCAAAGCAAACAAACAATCATTAAATATGAAAGAAATGACTCCAATACCAATGGATAACACATAGGTCATTATGGGCAGAGAAATGGGTAAGGACTCTTGTTATGCACGGGGAAGGTGATAGCTGTAACGCCCCGGTCTCGAGCACGCTACCAAAACACAGTATCAAGCATAATTACACTAATTACAAAAACATTAAATAATTGTAACTAAGGCTCACCATGTGCGGCTAGAAGCTCCAACTCCTGCACCAGAACTTGGCTGCACCTGAAAACCAAATAAGCACGCGTGAGTGACATCTAAGTCACCCAGTACGTGCTCCAAACATACAAACCACAAAATCTCGGTAAAACTATAAAACTCATCATTTCTTTGATATTTTTTTTCAAAACTTGATTTTCTTTGAAAACCCGCTTTTTCTTTTATTGAAAACCACTTGGGAATTCATTCCCAAAATCATGCTCTTTTCGAAAGCCATATCTTTTTCTTTTCTCAAAACATTTGGAAACTCCTTCCGAAACCAGTTTCTCTTTTCAAATCACACCTTGCATTTTCTTTTTAAAAGCCTTTGGAATTCATTTTTCCAAAACATTTCCTTTCTCAGTACTTGGGATTTCTTCCCAAAACCACACTTTCAAACTCACATTCCGACCAGATCCAGCCTAAAACACAACGCCTCTCGGGCTCAAAACCAAATCATAAACACTGGCTAGCAACTGGTTAAAACAACATCATCATTTCATTTCAGGATTTTAGGACTATTTCATAAGTCCAATCCTACCCAAAACACATTTTCTTTTCCTTTCAAAACTTTATGATCATCCACAAATCTTTATGCACAACACAAGAAAAGCAAACCATTTCATCTAGTTTCCTAGCCCAAAGCATCATTTAATTCATTAACACAATTCATCACAAATCAGGGCTAGGAACTAGTCCAACACAAATCCACAATTTTGATCTCAAAAATTGGTCGCATCACCCTGGCCACAGGCGATCGACCTGGCCACAAGCAGCTGGTGAGGATTCCATGTCACCACACCCACACTGCAGTGTCGCGGTGAACCACCCCACGCTAGAGTTCAACCACACCCTCACTGGTACAAGCACGGAATGCGTCCTCAGGACGCCTTGGTGCCCGAGCACCTGGGGACTCTAACCCCAGATCCGACCAACACTGGCACTGAGGGTAGTCCGGGTCTACCGTATCCTGGGTCCTACAGTACCCCCACAGTCTCGAGGCTCCTACCTCGGACCACAAACTCGACAACCACAACCAAGGACACGTCCCTATAACCATGCCGATGGGGGTGGCCCACAAGGATAGGAGGTGTGTGTGTCAAAGGAGCGGCAAGGCCACGGCAAAAAGAAAAGGGAAAAAAAAATGCAAAAATGCAGGAGTCACCACCTAGTCTATTATGGAAGACGAGGAAAACCATAAAACACATGAAGAATCATGCAAACAAAATAAAAAGGGGCTGCGTAAAAACCAGAAATGTGGGTAAGGATCCCTGTTACGTGCGAGGAAGGTGTTAGGCACCC